>JARIHO010000145.1:0-135110 GCA_029282495.1 Mycena albidolilacea | reverse complement strand
GTCTCTTGTGTGCAATATGATAGTCATGTTAATAAACTGAAAGCCTTACCAAAGCATATAAGCACATGTTGTGCTGCTAGAGCCCAATTATTAGGAAGTTTGATCCTTTGTTTGGTCAAGCTTCGTTGATGTGAACACGTATGTGGAACATGTGATACTGTTCACTCTGGCAGTATGAAAATTCCGTTTCTACAGTAAGAAAACTGGTGGTTTGTACTGCAATAAATACATATATAGACTATACACATCAAGGCTGCCCTAGAGTTGTTGCCAATTAAGCTAGATATCTGTCAAGAAAAAAAAAGGGAAAAAATTGACCCAGGAGATTCGAACCGGGGGCATCTCTGTGGATTACATCATCACTAAAATCATTAGATTGGGGTCTTAAAAAGACTTCAAAAAGCTAATGAACTCGCCACTATTTTCATTAGCATCGTCAAAACGCACTGATAAAGTTTCGCCAACTCAAAACCTGGATCCGATTGATGAAAAGAACGATCACTTTACTACGTAAAGTACTCGTAACTTCGTCCACACTGCCTCTTCATTTTGCATGCCCCATATGTCCTTTCTGCTGGACGCAGCTGTCCGCAGCCTGACTCTTGGGCGTAGTACCCATCACCAGTTCTCTAACGACTTCCTCGCTCAGCGCCGGGCAGGGGTGTGTGGTTGCCCCATGTAGCTATATCTCCATTGTGTTCTCCTCTCCTCTCGTCCTATAGGTCCTGCCGTCCTGTCCCATTTGCGTACCAGGTCTATTCCTATTAACCGTTCTTTAACGAAATGGACGGCTTTCATTGGGACATGTTGTGGTCCTTACCCCATTGGCAACTATCTCCTTCCTCTACGTTGTGTTCTCCTGCTCAATCTGACCGATTTGTCAAGTATTTTAGCCCCATTTGACCGCTCCTGGGCCACCGTTCCGCCTGCGCACTACGCAGTTCACAGCTGTCAACTTCTCAAATGGGCCCATGAACAGCTACAGGCTGTAGAGCACAGCAAACAAGCTTCGCCGCAGGACGCTGTGTAACTGTGCAGCGCAGTTCAACCGTGGAGGCATGCGAAATCTTATCCCCGTCCGGGTTTTCTAGGTGAGCGAGCGAGCCTCATGATTCAGCAGCCTCCTTCGAGCTGCCATTGGGGAAATTGTCTCTCATCGCGGCGCAGACTGGTTAGACGCCTAGGGATCTTATAAAAGATCCCATGAATTGTCCCGGGTTCACTTGCACAGCGTTACTTCCCGTGCTCGCTCAATTTGTATTGCATTCATGCCCTGGATCCGCAATTATCAATGCCTCGAAAATTACCTTCAGCCATCTGATGTAACTGCGTCTCCGTCGCTGATCTGATCATCTCATGCTATACCCTCGGTCGAGTCTTCTGCTCTCTTGATGACCATTGCTTCAAATTCTTTGCCTGCCTTCTGTCCCTATCAATCACCGTGATTCTGTGTTGGCTCCAAACACTATCGACAACGTATCGTCCATTCAAGCCCTCACTCCTGTCGAAGCTACGTTATTTGCCGCGGGATTCGTGTCCCGGCTTCTGTGTTCTTTCTATTTTTTGTTGGTCTTTCCCCTCACGCTCCTGGAGTCCATGGGCGATGACTTCGAGAACACTAGCGCTGAGAACATCGCGGACGGCGCACTTATCTTGGCATGGTGCTTATGCAGTTTGACTCCATTTCTCTTAGATCCAGCGAGATTTCTGTATTCTGCGTGTGATCTCATTCTTCCAGAGGGATCTACTTCTTTCCTCCATGTCGTGCTTATCCTTAATCCGAAATGACCATTTACTTTGTATCAATTAACCGTTCTTCGATAAATGCATTTCATTTATTTCTCCGCCGTGTCGACGCGTCCTGCCCCTGTTTTGGCGGCACCTCTTAACCTCTGGGCCGCAGCGCAGCGCTTGAAGGTTGGGTGTTCTTTTCTGCTCCGCCGGTGCCTGTCATCTACGGTGCCTACATTGTACATCGCAGCAACTGCGGCGCACCGCGCAGTTGGATCGACAGATTGTCCGTGCACACATGCTGGGCATAATTTTCCACAGTTCCCACCATGTCTTTTCGCCTCTTCGGTGTTGCGCAATAGGTATCATCCCATTTGCATGTACAATCTATCAATAAATTGATCTTAAACCATCTGGCGTGCTGTGTTTCCTCGGTGATTAATTTTTGCATGCGCCGGAGCGGAGCGGAGGCCTGTCTTGTGGTCTTTTATCGAGATCTTCCAAGAAGTTCAGAGATTTGGATGAAATATTAAGAAATGCCAATATCTACAAAGATCTGTCGAGATTTACAAAGATGACACATCTTTATCATCCTCAACTTCCTTGCATACACCGCCACATCAGATTGTTGAACCTACTTCTTTGAAGATCTACGCCACATCTGCCCGATCAAAAAATGAACCGTTTATGCCGAAAAGTTTGGAAAGTATTCTGTATCTTCAAAGATTTTTGTTGTTGCTTCACCAGGGAAATCCCAGGATTTCACTCCCTTTTGGGAATGATCTATACTCAGAATCCCTTCCCCCCCGGCGAGATAAGGCCGCCTTGGCAGCATGAGTGCCATGTGCATGCTTTGCTGCGATCTTTGGGTCAAATCTTGGCCTGGGAACGTGTGCACATGGAATTTGTGGTCTACAAAGGCTTCCTCAAAAATACGAACTTAATCAATTCGCCACTTTACCCCCCATGTCGGAACAGGTCGAGAACCTTCGCATTGCCTACCAAATCCTAGAGCGCAATTTCATTCGCACCTTACGGACCCAGCGAGGCGACTCTGCACAACTCACCATCCAAGCCAACGAGGCCCTTCACCTCTTGCAGGCGGCAGAGCCCGTGCGTTCACTCATAATGGTTCTGACATCTTTACGTTCTGATTTGGAATTCAAGCACCGCACTTCGTTTGAAGCGTCTGAGTATGCCATCCTACAGCAGAGTGTCGCGGCGATGGTGAATGAGCTTGATCAGGTGGGTCACTTCACTTCAGTGTTTGCTGAAGATGCCACCCATTGTTCCTCCGCAGGCTCGTCATCTGTCATCCGACCCACCAGACGAACCACATCTCGTCGTGGCTCGCCGCGTCGCCACTGGCGGGCGTCCGCGCGTTGAGATCGATCCCCAAGTCCTCCGAGAGGCGCTCAATCTTCGAGGGACCACCCATCTTGTTAGCGTAGTGCCTCAGTTACGGAGCAAGAAGTAACTCTATTAATATATCTAGTACCTGTTAGCGTAGTCTACAGGATGGTCAGTAAAGTAAGTATCAAGATAAATATATCCACGTACGCCTCAGTTACGGAGCAAGAAGTAACTGAGGCTGTGTGCTGTCGTGTAAAATTATGAAGGCATGAATGTTGGGATGATGGGATGAATGAATGTACGTATGAGGTAGATAGATAAGATATTACCGCTAACACATCTTGTTGCCCTTTTTAATTGCACTGCACGGACGATCCGGCGTCGCGCGCTGGAGTATGGTTTGGTAGAACCTGGTGCATGTGTTTATACTGATACCACTCATACTGATGGCATGGTCGTTCGCACTTATGCCTCGACATCTCGTCCCATATCAACCCTCACCGATGAGGAACTTGATGTTCTAATGACTTCGATACTCGAGATCTTCCCTGATTTTGGTCGACACATGCTTATGGGTCGACTGAAAGCAGATGGCCACCACATCCCCCGTGCACGAGTCACTGCCTCATACCTCCGGGTTCATGGCTCGCCGGGTCGATTTGGGGTGCGCTTTATTCATCGGAGGCCGTACAGGGTTGCAGGAGCGAATTCCCTATGGCATCACGATGGCCAGCACGGTAATGATTGTTTCATTTGAGCTCGCTTCGCTCCGCTGACTGCTGCCCCCAGGTCTCATTCGCTTCAAGATCGTAATCCATTGCTTCATTGATGGAAAATCACGTCTTGTCACCGGTATCCGCGTCAGTAACAACAATTTGTCGGAGACTGTCCTCGACGTTTTCCTTGAGGCCGTTGATCAACACGGCTTACCAAGTCGAGTACGTGGAGATCACGGCACAGAGAATGTTCGCGTTGCTGCCTATATGCAGGATGCACGGGGTGCGGGGCGTGGGTCATATATCTGGGGCAGGTACTTGTTGTGATACATTTTGAACTCGACTATCCATTCACTGGTCATAAAGGAGCGTTCACAACACCCGTATCGAGCGCCTCTGGTACGATGTCACACATGGCTTCGGTCAGAAGTGGAAGAAGTTCTTCACCGACCTCGAGGTCCATCATGGCCTCAACCCCCAGGTCCCGGCGCATATCTGGCTGCTGCACCATCTCTTCCTCCATCAATCAATGCTGATGCACAGGATTGGGCGCAAGCTTGGAACTCCCACCACCTCAGCATCCGTGGAGAGCGTAATCGCTCCCTGCGTGACATCTTTTTTTTCAGCATGTATCAGGATGGACCGCGTGGGCTTGAGTATCGGCGAGAGCCAGAGGATGAACATATTGAGGATCCGTATACATATGGCATCGACTGGGACGTTGCCAACGACTCTACCTTCATGAATCATTTACTCGACCAGAACCCGCAGGACTGGGCTGACCGAAACCCATTTGCGCCTGGCCTCGACACACTCTCTCACATACCTTGTGATGCACCCAATTGCCCCTTCACGCCGGAAGAGGTTCTGGAGCTTGATAGGAGACTGGCAACCGTAGTTGATGTGCGTTCACGCTCGATGCATGTTCGACATCTGGTGTGGGCAGCGGCTTTGGGGATTTGTAACGAAATATATTCATAGTACTCGACTTGAGAATTGACTTCAATTTGTAATGCACACCCGTTAATTTAACGCCGAAATATTCGACTCAGATCAATGAATTGATGTTGCAGGGTAAGAAATGAGGGTGAAGCGGTAAAGATTATTATTATTAACGTTCAGCATGGCAACTACATGTTATATCAAGGCAAAGATTGCAACACCACACAAAGCACTGACCGTCGGAAGAAAAAATGCTATACTTGAGCTCAGGGGTGTCTGAATCGGAATCCGAATACTCGACAAGTTCAGGCATGTCAGAATAGTCGCCATCGTCAAGCAAAGTAGCAACCAAGACGGTGTTGGAACTGAGCTATGAGTAAGTCCGGATTGCAGGTAATACAACACATTTTACGCACATGGGGCTTAAGTTCAGCTGCATAGTGCTGTAAGTGCCGAAGGTAGTGGCGTCATTGTGCAGTCTTTTCTCTAACCTGGACAAAAGATTGTTGAATAAATTGACGCCTAGACAAAGTGCAAAGACCTACAGGGCAGTTGGACTATATTTGAAATCATAGTGGATGGAGCCCCTACGTGCCAAGAATCAATGAGAGGGTCGAGGAAAGAGGGGAATCCGAACAATGTCGGGTCAAGTGAAATAGACGCACTTATCGTTAGAGTTTGCTCTGTATTCGGAGGAGGAAGTGAAATAACAGCTAGAAATGCGATGATAGCCACATAGAAATAGAGTGCGGGGTGGATTCATGCTGTCGATGGAAAATCTCCTCCATACATAGGGCTATATATATGCGTATGTACATGCACGGATCAACGATCAACAATCACGATTTGATCGGCCTAAGATGTCTTCCTTCCTTCCATCATGTCCGGCACACTCATGATCATCCATTGCACACCTGGACATGGCGATGCTACAACCCCTTAGCCCAATGTGTTTCCTCCCGTTCCTAGCCAACGTGCACCACAGCACTGGCACAGATAAAGTAGAGAACAACGGGACATTTGTGTATCGGGTTGAGTGGTCTTTGTTCTCACCTGTAATAGCTGCTTATCAAACGGCACTGAGCATGCACCGACCGACATGTTAGGTGCGCCGACCGATGACGTATTTGGCACTGAGCACTTTTGCTGAGTGCACAATGTGTCATGCTGTGCTCTATGCTGATCGATCATTCAAGACTAGGACCATTCCGCATGCCTGCTCAACACTCATTATCAGAAATCCTTGTTCTGCACCACCACCGTTCCCACAAAAATGCGAGAACGGAATCAACCTGCAAAACAAGTCACGTCACGTTCCCGCATTTTTGCGGGAACATGATGTGACTTTGTTTTCTTTGAAGGTCACCACATAATGTTCCCGCATTTTTGTGGGAACGTGACATGACTTGTTTTGTAGGTTGATTCTGTTCTCGCATTTTTGCGGGAATGGTGGCGGTGCAGAACAAGGATTTCTGATAATGAGTGTCAAGCAGGTGCACAGAATAGTCCTAGGAGAAGTGGACTGACTGTGATGCTCGAGAACAAAAATAAAAATAAACAGCCTCCCTCCAAGTTGTCTCTGTGTATATGTTGAAACAACATAACAAAAGTGCACGGCATCTAGTGCTATTTTTGCGATTTCCTACCAGATTACACAGCTGTGCCAAGATATAGCCACAAAGCCTTCATCCACCAAAATTGCACAGGGGCCTTCTTCACATGCTGTATTATTTCAAGACACCTATCCACGCAGTAAATGTTGGAGTGGGGCTGTTGGGTTTTCAAAACGTCAAATACAATATGATGGAGAAAGAGCAATTGTAATGACTGCAGGAAGGAGCACAAAAAGTAATAAATAGTCCATCATCCCATACTGCATTGACAATCTTCAAAATTTGCTCCTGCATAGCATCATTCGAATAAGCCAGAATAAGCAATGGCCTGTCCTTCTTCTGATGAGAATAGATCCGATGATGCTAACCATAATGAAAATTAGATTGAATAGATCATGGAGAAGCAAGTGTGAGACCTTGAAAGAGCAAGCAGTGGAAGGTTGTAGAGGCCATAGGGACTACAGTCCTCTTAGGCTTAATGGTGAAATGTGTCCAAACTTTTATGAGCTACATGGTAGGACTATGCCTGTTCAGGTAACTAAAAATTTTCGTCTGTGATCGTAAACATTTGAACTGCAGTGAAATGTCTCACAACATCAGAAATATTTCACCATTAAAGGCTCACAAGGTCATGAGTTCATAAAATAAGTGATGAATGTGATACTTACTAAGAACACTGCATTGAGGAAGCTGTTGGCTTTCCACTTCGAGGGAGAAACATTACAGAAGCATGTCAAGGGGGGGGGGAATGGAGAATAGAAGCCATCTGGATGCAATACTTACCGGGAATGCTGTGTCAAGGAAGCTGTGTGGGCAATAGATTTTCAGGGCAAAAAGATTGCAGATTTGTATCAAGGAGCAAAAAAAACAGGAACAGGTGAGAAAGATGGATTTGGCAGTTGATAAGGTTCAGCGAAACAGGAGATTGACAGAGGCACAGACCAAATCCGTGGGTGGATGTACCCACATTTCTTTGAGGAATGAAAGACGGAACAGTTTATGTCCTGGGAATGGTATCATCTTTCAGCGAGTGCATTTGGGTTGTTGCAAAATCAGGTGTGAGTGGGAACAGTGCAGTGAGCACTGTAGACACAGTTGTAGGAGCACAAACTGTACATGTTGCCGAGTAAGGCAAGAAATCTTTCAGGTCAGAAGTTCTGTCATACCGTTTGGAGCAATACATATCTGTTAACATTTGGGTTGTTGCAAAATCAGGTGTGAGTGGGAACAGTGCAGTGAGCACTTTAGACACAGTTGTGGGAGCACAAACTGTACATGTTGCCGAGTAAGGCAAGAAATCTTTCAGGTCAGAAGTTCTGTCATACCGTTTGGAGCAATACATATCTGTTAAGGTCCAGGTGAACACATAGATGTGCACAGTGCAGTTGCAGACCAGTCAATCTATGGCATGATAGATTTTTTACAGGAGACAACAGAGAGTAAAGGTGCTTTCATTATTCAACATAGTACATTAAGATGATAGAGGTAAGCTAATCAATTACTTCTGGGGGCGAAGATTAGGGCCCTGAAGCTGTAGATGATGTGGAAATGGTGGAAGGCCTACGGTGTCTACCACCACTGTGAAAGTCAGCTGCTCCAAAACTGACATGGTAGAAGGCCTGTGGTGAGCTGTAGGAACAGTGTCTACCGCCACTGTGAAACTCAGCTGCTCCAAAACTGACATGGTAGAAGGCCTGTGGTGAGCTGTAGGAACAGTGTCTACTGCCACTGTGAAAGTCAGCTGCTCCAAAACTGACATGGTAGAAGGCCTGTGGTGAGCTGGAGGAACAGTATCTACCACTACTGTGAAAGTCAGCTGCTCCAAAACTGACATGGTAGAAGGCCTGTGGTGAGGTGTAGGAGCGGTGTCTACCGCTATAGTGAAAGTCAGCAGCTCTGATACACGATACCCTAATAGCCTATGGTGAGCAGTAGACACTAAACCTTAAATTAGGGTTAAGCAAATCCCTGCTGAACCCTCAGGACAGACCCTAGGGTCCATGACCGTCGTGCCCCTAATAACCTAACCTAGCGAAGCTTTTTTTGCCCGCACTTTTCTTGCCCCGAAAGGCATAACCTCGCTGGATTTGCCCTGATTTACCGCTTTTTTTTTTTTTGCGACCCCGGGTATTGCACCTATCACCGTCCAGGAGCTTGACGTCGGTCCCTGTGCAGAAGGTGTGATTGGAACATCGGGTCAAGTGGCAAGTGCGCATCTTAACAGGTTCGTCACGTCCACACTCGGTTCGAATTCGAGTTCAAAGGGCAACGTGGACCGTCCGACTGTACTTCCTCACAGTCAGCTACAATATCGAGTGCTGCATGCAACCATTTGAGCCCTGGCTCAAAGCTCACCGGATCGAGTCTCGGGCGCTCTGCGCTGTACTTGGTTCTACTTGGCAGTCCCGGACTCGGACATCGACCGACCTCGTCATAGTAGACTCGGGACATTTGACTTCCGGTTGAGCATCTCGGACAGTCCAAGTGCCGTGCATGTTCGAGTTAATTCGTCCCTCGACAAGTTCAGAACATCTGGGTCATTGGAATGCACCTTTGCGGCAACTTGGCACCGTTCAATCTAGCCAGTTTCTTCCCGGTAATGAGCGGCGACCATGTCAAGACCTCAGCAATCTTGGGTGTTACTCGGCGCCGCGCGCTAGTTCTTCATACGCTGTTCTATTTGGCCAACCCGAAACACAGCGTAGCGGTCTCACCACAATCCCCAGACAGATTGCTCCCTATCATAAACCTTCCTGAGCGCCCTCGCACCGAACACTCTCACTTCGACCGCTCAATATTTCCGACCCTTGCTCGGGATTGTACACCGCAAGTATCGCTGTTGACGATCGACTTGGACATACGGGCCTGATGGTGAGTGCTTAGGTTTCAACGCCGGGTTCGACTCGTACCAACTGATAGATTCAACTTTGGATAGCTCCAATGCAACAGATTGAACACTCTCGAACAGGTGAACTTGGCGATAAATGATGCCATCTGATGGTAAGTTACTTTGGCTGATTGCCCGTAAAGTACCGTAAAGTTAGCCCCGCCAAGTCAAAGGGGCGATCAAAGTTAAAGTTAGGTTTCACAAGTTACTTTATTCACTCTCGCTCTTGAGCATGCTAATTCATTGGTCCGTCCTCATTCGCTGTACTAATCGGCAGGTATAACACCATGAACCCATTTAACAGCGTTGGGTGGCAGTGAATGAACCAACGACTCACCTCCCCAATGTCTGTTGTTTTCGCCATTGCCTTGTTTCTCCTCACCTTCGTCGAGGTACGTCTCGTCGCCGAGGCGCCAGTACCCAATTTACGAACCAATCACAGGCTTCTTTGCTGCCCCAACGCTCCGTGGTCCTCCTTTTGGATGTCCGCGGGGTCTTCCTGTCGTCGCTCGCGGGCCCAAAGTTGAGCGACTATGGCCGCCTAGTCTGTGATCCGGCCACAGACGCGATCTCCGTCTCGAGAAATACCACCCAAGTCCCTTTCGACGACGATCCGACACTTCCCGAGGAATCTAGGTCAGTTCGAATTATTTTCCGGGCAGACACGAAAACCTACGCTGACGGTGAGATACACCTGCCAGTGGTATGTTTATCTGACGCCGGATATGATCACAGGAGAGGAATTTTACAACCTCTTCTGCGACCCAACGCTCTCGCAGCCAAAGGTAGTCGTCGTTCCGAATCCTTCTAAGGTATGTGAATTTACTTGTGTGAGTTGCGTCGATTCACGTCTGTGTGATTGGGCAGCACAGTATCCACCATCGTGCAATCTCCAAGCAACCAGCGGCGGATACCTTGTACCGCTTCAGTCTCGAATTTATCGGCGCCCAACGGAATGTCCCTTACGGCACAGTGGAACGAATGTATTCGGTCAGTGAAGAACTGACGTCTGTGCGCATCTGCTCATGTTAGCGTACTCCAGTTTTGCACGAATGTACGTGGGGCCACGTACTGCTTTACGATCCAGGATGATGGTTCGGTTAGTCCTTTCCCACTTGCAGTGGGTTTAATCATGAGGAACTCTGACGACACTGTTGCCCATTCAGATCGTTCTCAATGCCGCGACCCCACAGAGAGCTACCAACTAGATGTTTGTGATGACCATGGAGCCGTTCCCCGCATTGCCGGACGTGGCCACCAGTGAGCAGTTGAATCAGAGAGTTGATAAGGAAGAGATCAAGGGTCAAGGCGCGTTGAACGGAGCCGGACCCGGTGCTGGGAGAATCGGAAGTGGGTCTGTGTCGGATGGTGGGAATGTAGCCTAGACAGCAGACCCCTCAGCAAATTTGTTCTTGGACAGTCCGATACTTCATAATCGACTCAGTATCGGAATTCGATTACACAGCGTAGAGGAAGTGCCGTATAGACGGCGGCCTGCAGTAGACAGAAAAGTGTCCCAGGGAATCATCATTCAATTTCGGGTATCAGAAGAATTGACCTCTCCCCTCGAGAAATGGTTGGGGGATTGGCGGCCGCAATCTTCAGCGAATCGGCGGCTCATTGGCTCAGAGAAGAGAGAGCACCAGAGCCACGAGAGTCATGGAAGCAACAGAAACAACCGTGGCGTTGTTGAAATAGAGGGAAAGAGACCCGGCTCTTGGTTAGCTATGACCGAAGCGGCCGCTTTTCGCGCGGTCACAACTTCGAATCGCAAAAGTTGTCGCGCCCGAAAGGCGGAAGAAGGGGTGACCTTGCACCAGGCTAGTACCTGATTGAAGTTGGGATCCATTGCAGCCAGAGGTTCCTAGAGCCTCTTCGGCGAAACGATGGTGTGGTCAAAGTACAAGAGTGAACGCCAAACACTACCAGATCGGTGCTGAGCATTGTTACAACACTACTTACTCTTGATCACGATCCTAGCGGCATGAAACCCAAATGAAACTCCCTTATCTATCCTTTTCATCTTCTCTGCTTCAATTGTGCTCCTGCCCTGCGACAGGTGGCCTCCGCGCCGCTTGTTCAGCGCATGCTTCTGGTACACACACCGAGGTGGTCATTCTAGGTGCAGATATGGACAAGGCGGAATAAAAAACAGCTGATACAGGGATGTACATGTCATATTTCTCGTTGAACATTACCAATCTCTTCTTCCAGGAGCCTAGAACCGCGAAAACCAACCCTTCTCTTGATATCCTAATATCTGCGGATCTCGATTACCTTCTTGTGCCGGATCGTTCCCACTCAACGACTGCAGCTCATAAATTTGATTCCCCGCGTGCACAATGGCCGTAGTGATGGGAAAGTTCGGTTCGGTTCAGGTTCGGGCTGCTTTTTCCCGAACGCCGAACCTGAACTTCGGTTCAGGTTCAGCAATATGCTGAACCCCGAACCTGAACTTGCGGTTCAGGTTCAAGGCGGTTCGGTTCGGCGTTCAAAGGTGTTCGTACGCCGAACTGAACCGAAATTTTCCGGTGAAAACAACCTCATAAAAAGGCCGTCGCATGACCTTTCTTCACCCTCTTTATAAAATTATCCATTCTGTCCGTCTGAAGCCTTTTTAAACTCCGCTTTTAATCTATCATTCCGGCAGCTCGGATCAACGTTCTTATTTTAGTTACATCCAGCAAGTGGGAGCCGGCGCGAAGCGCCGGCGAGCGCTTGTAATCTAGAAGGTAAACCCGCTCGCCTGGAAGGTCTCACGCAATTACCTCATCCCATTTTTGACAGGGGGGCCTCGAAATGCTATGCCGTACGGTGCTCTGATCGGTGATCAAGACTTCAATCCAAGCGGTATGGGATACCGCCCAAGTCAAAAGTAACGAAAATATTGAGGATATTTCAGAAGTACACTACATGAAGTATTCGTCGTCGTCTACATCCATTGCATCAAGGAAACCATAGTTTTCTGCGTCAAGTTCTGCGATGAGAGCATCAATGTGGTTGGCGGCGTCCTTGCTAGCACTGATGTGGCCGTTTCGATAAGCGCTTTTGAGCAGCTGCAGCGCTTCGAAAATTTCGGCAGTCAGCTTGTTGCGCAATTTGGTACCAGTGAGACTCCCGCTCGAGAAGGCGCGTTCCGCAGAGGTGGACGATCCCTGGATGGGCAGGTAATCCCGTGCAATGGCTCGCAAGGTCGGATGGATGGCGCAATGCTGAAGGGCGTGTCAGTGGGGGGAGGGGAAGATATAAATGAAACACTTACACCCCACCAGTGCAGAACATTATCCGCCTTCTCTAGGGGCACCGCAAGATAGTTCTTCAATTCCTTTCGTGGATCTGCTGTCGCGGATTCCCCCTGCTGAACCGAATTAATGGCGTCGATCAGATAGGAACTACCATAGCGGCGGATAGAGTTAGGCTCGCTTGGTGCCGGCGTCATTTCTACTTGTGGAATGGAGCTTTCGAGGCGGGCATGATATTCGTCAAACTAACAGGCAGTTAAAATGATGTGGTACTGGGTTGCGCTGAAACATACCACATTTTCCAGTGCCTTCATGCCCTTGCGGTATGCGGCGTCGTCCCAACGGGCACGGAAGTACCGATCCTTCACGTTGGGATCCAAGACTTGCGGAAATATCAGACGCGGGACGCAGTTGAGAGAAGGGAGACGAACCGAGGCAAATGAAGTACGCATTGGAAGTCGTGTCGGTGCGGTGGAACCACTTGCGAAAACTCTTGACGCCTTCCTCGAGCGCCTCGCTGATTTCGGCGTAGCGAGGGTGCGCCGCCATCGTCTCCCAACGTTTGATGAGATATTCAAACGTTGGGATAATGCGCCAGACGGTAGGGGAGCGCTCATTGGAGAAGGTTTGCGTCACATCGGCAGGTTCCTGAACGAATTATTGTAGATTGTGAAAGTGAGGGAATAATAATCTAAAAACGAACTCGGAGGGCCTCAACAATCATCTTAATTCGGTCCCATTCCGCAACCGAGAGCCTATAGTCCATGTACTTCTTGTTCTTCAAGGGCGGGACCTCGTCGCTCGAGTCGGCAATGAGGACGAAACGATCAATGGCCTTCAAAAGGTTGAGCGCGAGCAGAGAGTGAATATGCCCACTAAAGCGTACCTTGCGCAGCTCCAGACAACGGTCCAAGGACTTTTACAGGGACGCCCATCGGGTCCGCACCCACAGCAAGAGTTCCAACGGGGAAATCCCCACTTGCGTGCAGCATTTTTTGAAGAACTCACGGGCTTGCGGCGACATACGAACCTGCACCAAAGAGTCAGACAACTGCGTGCGGGAAAAGTAAGGGAATGCACGTACCTGCTTAATGAATGCCAGGAGTTTTCCAACGGCGTCACCCGCGGTCCACTCCGACTCGGCCGGACTGCCCTCGGGATCGTCGTCCCCATCCTCGGCGGTGTCGAGCGTGGCCAGCAATTTTCACCTTTATTGTACGCCTCATCGAGAAGTTCCCGGATCTTCTTTTTCAATGTCTTGGGCGGGGTCGGAGCCACAGTGTCTACGAAGTGCTTGCAGCCGGTGTGAACCGCGTGCTCCATACACCTGAGTAAATTAGATTGAATGAGGTGCGTTTAAATCTGTGAAGGATGAGAAACTTACATCATATCCTTCTCCTTTGCCTTTCACGACTCGTCGTGAGGCGCGAGCTCCTGCTCGATGGTACGGGCCGCGGTTCGATTGACGGAGGCGCCATCCGACGTAATCCATCCACTTTTCTCTTGCAACCCGTACCGCTCGACAGTGGAGACAACAGCGTTACCAAGATTTTGCCCAGTGTGGCGCCCGTCAATCTTCATGAAGGCCAGCTCGTCGGTCTTCATCTCCCAGTCGTTTGGTCGATCCGGCGGCGAAGAGATATAGTGGCCGTTAATGTTGATGACAGGGATCCCCGAGGCAGAGGTCCAGGCGTCGTCGCTCATGCTGACACGGCCGGGTAGATCATTCAACGTATTGTTAGCCAGTCCAGACGACGAAGAAAATAGTAACTTGAAGCGCTTGCAGAGGTCAAGCTCGACCTCCTTTGCACGAGCGAGAATATCAGTCCGAAGGGTTTTGCGAGTGGGAATATCGCTATCTTTGAGTGTGGGCTTGAGGTATTGGAGCAGACGGCGGAGACTCGGGGCCTCGATGAGCATAAACGCCTTTGAACAGTGTCAGAAAGGACGGAATGAGAGGGGTGGAACACTTCACCTCGTCTTGTGTCACAATGAGTTCGGTAAGAAAGTCAAGCAGCCCCTCCGGGGTGAATACAGGCAGGCGCGGCGTCGAGACGACAAGACAATCCAACGTGCCCTGGACACTGTAAATATTCCAAGCATCAGCTTGGGAACGAAAGCATAGATTAGGAACATACCCCTGCGACTTGTGTGTTTTAGGAATGGCGCGCTCATTCACCTCAATCGAGAGCTTGTCGCAGCGAGCTTTGTAGACCCCGTAATGACCCTTGGCGCTAAAAGCGGTTCAGCAGAGGACGCGGGATTGTCAAACAAACATACCGGGCAATGTGGAGCCTGAGGGTCGTGACACTACCCGCAAAGAATGTCTTGTCGCTTCCGCTATCACTAAAATTCATTAATTTGGGGGGTAAGTCACGAAGTTTGGACGACATACACGCAGATCTTGCAGAGTGATCCAGACTCCACAGCTCCAGTTGTCGGATTTTTGTAATCTTTGACGCGCCTAAAGACGGTGCGTACGTCGGCCGTGCTGTCAGGACCAGCCGGCTTGGCCACGGCCTGGAGAGAGTGAGCGAGAATTAGAAAAAGACATCAGTAGTAGGAACTCACCTGAGTGTGGTCCGCATCCGCCATGGCCTTGATGGAATTATATTCCTTAAGAGCGTCGACATCCATCACCTCTTGTCCCGGTCCGTCCTCACCCTCCGTGTCGCCTCCCACTACATCGTCGGTGTCAGAATCCCTCGCCGCAGACTCCTCAGCCTCAGACTCAGAGTCAGAGCTTGCCGCGTTAGACCGACGTGGGACCTTGGGATGACGAGAGGTAACAGGAGCCGAGTCGGCCTTGCGCTTTCTAGCACTGACGGAGGATTAGGCGTTGTTGGGGTCCATAAGACGCTTGGAGGGGGAGGCTCGAAGATGACGCAGTAGGCCGAGGAAGCGGGCTCTCATCGTCGCGGTCCTCGTAGAAATCGATGTCTGAAGCGTCGCGAAGGGTTCCGTCGGCATTTTGAGCACACCCGAGGGCAGATTCAGCCATGGCGAAGGAAAGGTAGAGGTAACTTGTCCAACGGTTGCAGCAGCCGTGATTTAATTTTGACACAAGTTCGTGACCTGAAAAAATTAAATTTTCTACACAAGTTGCTGTAGAAAAAAATTAAATCTTCACACAAGTTGCTGTATGTTACAGCCCATAGTAGCTTATATAAATGACCCTGAGAAGCGGGGGAACAGTATTTCGAGATTAATCTGAGAGAAAAGATTTAATTGTTCCTGATTAATCTTGCGCAGATTAATCTGATTAATCGGTTCAGCAAAATGAATGGTAACAACAGGGTTCGAACAACAGACTGCTGTAACCTCGTGGAATGCAACGAATTTGCGGTACACTAACTTTACCACTACACTACCAAGGATGTAACAGGAACTGAGACTGCCACCATTACATCATGTCCGTTGACTGATCTCTAACCTTTTATTTTGCCCCAATTGCAGGTGCTTCTTACTTCCTATGTCTCCTTTTGAAGATGATTTCATGCCTAACTAGCCAACCATTCCCTCAGTGGTTGTTTCCCTAAACAGTCTGGTACTATGGTGGCGATATTTTTGGGTGCCCTTAACAGTCAGTTAGTGTAGTAGTATGGTACGGGGTTTCCGCTAATTTGGCCGTATTGCTAAGGTTGGCAGTTCGAATCTCACTTCCCCTCCTTTCCTTTTGACCTGGCTTCGGATTAATCCTGCTGCAGCAACTTGTGTGAAAATTTAATTTATTTCTACTGCAACTTGTGCGAAAAATTTAAACTTTCCAGCTCAGTAACTTGTGCCAAAATTAAATCACATCTGCTGATATCACTGACTTGTCGACTCTTGAAATTCAAGCCACCTTTTAAAGCAATGTCCGTTGGAGTGCCAAGTAGATGGTGATCGGAAAGTCTTATTTTGCTTGCCCTAGGCGATCGGGATATGCGTCCAGCGGTGAGCATAGTCCAACGCAAGTCGTACGCGCGTCGAGCGGCATCCTGTGCCGCGCCCAGAAAAATGTTGGTTGAGGTCGACGAAGAGAATGTGATTTTGGAGACAATAAGAGCCAATGGGAGGCCCCATTCCTAGTGATAGGCGGTTGCTTCACAAGTGGTGCATTGCTGACTTGCTGGCGTGAAGTACGCGACGCGCTGATTGACCGTGTTGTGGCGGAAACTTGCGCAAATATCGGCCTGATTTCGGCCGTCGGTTCGGCGGTTCGAACGCGTTCGAACGCGTTCAGCAAAAATTCCTCCTGGGTGAACCCCGAACCTGAACTTCGGTTCAGGTTCAGGAATCTGCTGAACCTTGAACCTGAACTTCGCGTTCGGTTCGGTTCAGTTCAGGTTCGAACCGAAAGTCCGAACCGAACTTTCCCATCACTAAATGGCCGAGCATGGCACATCTGACCGGAAGGTTTTCACCGCCTTTCCAATAGCGGCGTCGACGGCACCTCTGTGGTCTATCATTCCGTTTCCGCGCCGCACGCCTCGATGCCTCTCTGTTTCTGCTGAACAGATGGCCAGACTGCAGAGGGCCGGAAGGGTTGCGGCTGTCTCGAGCAGAAGCATCTGTTTAGATGATTAGGATTTGAGTTCGGTGATAATCATTTGGAGTCACTTACAACGACAGAATCGATGTCAGATTGTTCTGCCTCGACCGATACGCCGATAGAAGCAGCTGGAAATCTCGTGCCATCCTCACTGATCCATGCGTCGGGCGTATCAACCTCGCGAACCGCTCCAGCATTGATGCTCATCCCGAGGCTCTTCAGCTTGTGTAGCAGCGAAATGACATCCGCATTGTGGCTTCCAAAGCTGAATCGGCTTTCGTGGCCCGCTGGGCAGGAGAGTTCCACCAGAGAGGTTGCATGACGGGAGAGGACAGTCTCGAAGAAGGTGTCTGCGAGGCGATCGGACTTGTCGCGACTACCGCCATCGGGGTGCAGCAATGATAACTTCTGTATCCCGGAATACGAGCTCAGATAGTCGAAGAGCTCAGGAGTAACGACATTCGTGGTAATCTCGGTGAGTTTGATCTGAGAGCCGGAGTCCGATTTCGTCCACAGTGTACGCCAGACTCTAGACCATGCGTCGATACCCTGCAAGTGCAGAGAGGTGAGCTGGTTCTGCGCCACCAGCTGCGATATGTCCGCATACATGGTTGGCTCAGGCGGTGGAGTTATCCAGCTAAAGTTAAAGCGGTTCCTCCACCTGGGGCTCTTGAGCGTGAATTTCCGTAGACCCCGCACTAACAACGAAGAGAGGTCGACTGTTCCCCGGATATCGAGCTGGAGATCATCGAAGGCGGTTAGCGTGTTCAAGAACTCGCAGATGGTGCCAGTGGTTTTTTCCCATGGCAAGGAGTCCTGCTCGGCGTGATCGTGGACTTCCCATCTGGTGAAATCTTTCAGTAGGAACAAAAGACTCACAGATCGTGTCCCATTTGTGGAATCAAATAATTTCTTAACTGCATACGGCACATGAACATCGGTAACCCTTCTTTCTCTGAATTTGTCTGGATTCAAAAAAAATGGTGAATAGTATAATTTGAGACCCATTGTCAATACTTTCCTCCTTGCACAGAGCGTGGATCCCCAGTGCCGAAACCATGATTGATGTTCGATCCTCAGCGTGTCCTCCTGGGCCTCTTCTGAGGAATGTTTTTCAACCCGTCAGTCTAGTCTCTCGTAGACAGATGCTATAACAAACTTGTGCTCGTAAACTCGTATGTTATACCGTCAGTCTCGGGACCAAAGTTTCACACAAGTAATGGCACTGCATTGAGGGAGGGAATTCCCCGGAGTCGACATATCGCGCCATTGAACTCCTGTAATAGATCAGTCAGTGGAATTTGAACTGAACTTTGTCTGAGCCACGTTGTCAATCCGAATTCTTTGGCAGGCTTCTGATTCTTCAAATTCCGAGTCCTTTATGAGGAGAACACCACTGCCCGAAACATCGACATGTGTGAATGTCAAACCACTCGAGCTCAAGATTGAATTTATTCAAACGGAGAAATTTTTAGTATTAAAACTTTATGCAGGACCGATATTAATGATACAAGCGCTCGCAGGCGCTTCGCGCCGGCTCCCACTTGCTGGATGTAACTAAAATAAGAACATTGATCCGAGCTGCCGGAATGATAGGTTGAAACCGGTGTTTAAAAAGGCTTCGGATGAACACACGTAATTTTATAAAGAGGGTGAATTATGGAAGTGGCAAGAAGAGGCTGTCCACGTCCAAACAGCCGGAAGCACAATGTGCTTGAGGAGCGAGGCTGTACATGTCAAGTGAGGGTGGGATTTTATGCGGCCGCGGCAGGTACGGCATGAGTGGAAACAGAGAGCTCGACGAAAAAGGTTAGCGCTGATGGCGGAGTTTAAAAAAGCTTCAGACGGACAGGCTTAATTTTATAAAGAGAGTGAAGTGAAGACCCTAGTAGTGGTCTTTGCAGCTTATTACTGGCTTCTCCAGACGCGACGATTGATCTCAAAGACTGAATAACGGCAACGAAGAGCAAATGGGATCCACCAGAACATACGGTGTCGTTTGACAGATGATAAGTCGGAAACCATCCTCTTATTCAACTCTTCCATTGGCACGGATAGCAAAATATTCCGCCGTTGTACTACCGTGGAAAGCAAAATTCGTGTAATAATGCCAGGACAGTGTCGGCCCAGTACAATGCCGGCCATTCCGAAATAATCATTGACGTAGTTCGGAACTTGCTCTCTATGGACGTCGCCGCCAATGGTTGGTGTTTATTGGGCTTTTATCACAATATGAGGCACCAGAAATTGGAATCTAACTGCAGAAAGAAACGGGTGGAATGGAACACTTATTTCAAACTCTGCCTTTGAAGATGTATGTGCCGAACTTGATGCCGGGCCAATTCCCGAAAGAGACCTTCTCCGAGTCCGATCAACGCCGGACTGCACACAAAACTGAAATGACAAGTCACTTGAAACGAAGAAGTAGAAATGGCGCTACCAATAAAGACTAAACCATAAAGAAAGTCCCATGAAAGCAGGCCCCGGGCTTGCCGGTGGCAACTAACACTTCTGAGGAATAACTACGAAAATATTTGCACGCTTTTCTTTGCAGTTTGTTTGACGACCAATTCTGTATAACAAATTTTTTGTTTGTCCTTGTAGCAAAATAGCACGAAATCCAAGTTCTCCTGGGTAGCCAAACCTAAAGGTTCAGCAAAAACTGGGACACCGAAAATCGCTGTCACCGCACTAAGACTTTCCGACGACAATGTGAATAACATGGCGAGAAAAAATTGGATGCGGGGGGTGAGCAAGACTTTCATTGTGGCTTTCAAATGCTTCCTGCGCAAAATGCCGTCAACACACTCCTCTTATTTTGTGAGCTCTAGCTGCTGGAAGCCAGACGTTGGAAGAGGAGCATGTGACCTGGAACCAGGCGCTACAATGGCCCTGTTTTTTATTACTTGTACGCCCTCGCTTCCTGGTTCGCTCTTTTGGCCCCTAGTTTGGTTGCACTCGCAGCCCAGTGACCCACTGCCTTCACCAATGTCTCAAATCATCCATTTCTGGGCATACGGCCGCTTGCTCTACAAGTCCGCTGATCCGTTACAAGTCCACTGATCCTCCACAGTGCACAACGTAAACACGTCCCAGGTTGCATGCGACTGGTGTCAGTTCAACGTTCTCGAACTGAAATCCAACAAATCTGTTGTGGTAGGCTACCTTCTCGTGATTTGAATCGACGACGGACGTCATTACAGAGGTCACGGCATCCGAAAATTTACACGGTACCCACCATGCACTGGTGTGTTCCGTGCTGAGATCACCACGCTGATCTTTCTCACTTACTTTCGTTCCAGGTGCTTTGCGCGCACAAGATCTCAAGTGTAAGTATCTCGGCAAGTTCAAAGATCGGTGGATAATCGCACCCAAAGTGAATTGCGTACACACGGTGGCCTTCCTGAGTTTCTCGTTGACATCATTCCGGTGCTTTCAGCCTTCCGTGAGTCCGCATCGCTCCCCGTGCTCGCCTCGCAGCTGATTCGGTTTGCCCCTTTCAGTCGGGGCTTGTGCATTTCAATGTATTGTTTATCTGTCGCAGTCACCAATAATCATTGAGGTTTCTAGCTTCCAATTGGAAGGCTCGAACAGGTGGTTCGATTCACTATCTACCACATGAACTCTGCCAAGCTGACCTTTTCGCAATGCTGCTTTGTCTGTTGCGTATGCAGCGGTTAACTTCAACCTCTGGCCGCGCCGTGCTCCGAAAGCCCCTCGCAAATAACCAAGTTCCTTTACGGCAATGTGGCGCCACAAGAGGACAAACGGACTCAGTTTGGAATCCTTCTGCTAGGCTCTCACGCATATTCGTCGCGGGATCGTCTTTCAAGTTCCCCTCTTCCTGTCCCGTTTTTGGCAATTATGACTCGAGAAGCACAAAGGTCAAAATTATGCAAGATTTTGACCAGAGCCTAATTTGGACGGTGATATTTTTGTCTGTACCTAATGTCCTTCAATGTTTCTGGTTTTACGGTACTCACGTTTGTAAATTGTTCCTGGATCTGGGTTGCCATTAAGTCATGCGCCGATGTGTTCCTGTTCAGTCTCAGATCTCCAAGCCGTCTCAACCACTGTGCAATGAAACAAATCTACTTTCCGGCTAGTCTGACATCTCCCCTTCAATCTAAACATTTGCGCTGGAAAGTCAGGTCAAGAAAAACATTGGAATTTGAAGCAAACCCGTCTTATTTGCGATCCAGCAGCCGGAATTGTCTGTGTATGGCTATCCATTGTGAATTCCTTTGTTGAAATCACAATGCTAGTCCGTTCCACTGTCAGTGCACTTACCATGCCCCAATCCTGACCCAGGCAAAGATTACTTCCCCAGACTTGACTGGCTGCGGCTCATCCACGTGGCACGGAGTCAATTCAACTAAACCTGGCCAATCTTCATGATCGGCTGTAGTGTGTTCCATGATGGCCATCCTATGTTTTTGCAAAGCCTTCTCAGAAATCCGCTGAGTCGCATTGTAATAGATAAATAAATAGCAGTTATTCATCCCAGTGCACAGGAATCATGTAAATAAGAAACTCTTTTACTGATACCGCGTAGTTCACCCGAATTTCAAAGAGTCACTGGTGATTTCACTCCACTCAGATCCTCCTGCAGGTCTTCAATATCAGATAGATCCTCTGCCTCCTCTACAATCACGGTAGGTGCATTGATTTCCACGAGGCGAGCTAAGTTTATTCTGTGCTGCTCTAGCAAACCTTTGCTAACACTTGCTAGCCTTTCATCAATTAGTTCAACCTGTTTGGCCTGTGAGGACTGTTCAAAGAGCAGTCTTGCTGCATCCCAAGATTCCACTGCCTTGCACAGGTCATCATGTTCTTTAGTAATATCTCCAAGTCGGAGCATGCATTCAGCTCTACTGCGATGGACATCCATGTAGGTGAACCCTTTGAGTGCAACAATAAACAGGCTGACAGCTGTGTCCTCATCAACCTGAGCAAGGAAGCTGTCTCCAAGAAACTGGAGAGCTTTGTAGATCCCTAACTTCTCTTTGAATTTGAGAGAATGGGCAAGGTAAACTGTTGTCCAACTGGACATCTGACTGGATGAACCCCAGTGTCCGGTGTTACCAAGCTGCTCCAGACAATAAGATTTGATTTGGGAGTCATTACAGGCTCTTAAACATGTCTTAAAAAGTGCCTCTGCTGCCAGAACATCTCCCTCCCTCAGGTAGAGATTGGCCATGATGGCATCACACATTGTTATCTCTACAATCCGTTCCATGGGGAGAAATATTTTCTTGGCTCTCTCAAGATCCTGTCGCACTGCATGTTTGGGAGCATTCATGGACAAGCTAGTTCCTGCGAGATTCAGCAAAGCAAAGGCATGGTAATAGGGATTCCAGTGAAGTGGGCATTCTTGAAGAATCTGAGTGTGAATACTGTGTGCCTCATGGTATTCTGATTTCACCAAGTGGATCTCTGCCTGCTGATTCATGGTTTCGTGGTCCGTGTTCCCACCAGACATACCACACAGAACTAGAATATCTCTTGCTCTAGTGCAGAGATAGATGCTTCGTTTGCAGTTACCAAGTGATGTCTCGGCCACTGCTTCTATGCATAGTGCACGTGCTTCCATGTATAAATCTCCCGAAATCTTGGCCAACCTCTGTGCCTCCCGTGCATGTAGTCTGACTGCCAAATAGTCACCAAGCTTGCTGTGAATCATTGCAAGCCAGAGTAATGCTTGAGAATTCCTTTTTGTGTTGCCAGATGTAGTTGCCAATAATATAGCCTGGTGACAAAAATCCATGGCCAAGCTGGTTCGTGACATATAATAGTATGCAACATTGTTGTAGAATTTACCTTGAAACGGTGTCAGTTTTCATTCAGCAACTGTAGGCCAAAAGCCTACATTTAAGATCAGAATCATCAAAGTGCTCAAAGTGTTCTGATGCCTGGGCCACTAGTGCCTCTGGATTTGAAATTGGACCATGGGAAGATGATGCAAATAATTCTGTAATTAAAGAAACCTCAAGTTGATGGTCACACGGGTCTGGAAGGACATATTGAAGCTGCATTAGGAAGGAAATGATCCCCCGGCCAATAAGCCGGCTGAACACATTTAGATGCAATGCACAGAATATGGTGTCTTTGAGATCTGGGTGGTGTGGCTGCAGTCCATTCTGCAGAATATTTTGTATATTTGCAAAATTTGATAATATCTGAGCTGTACAAGAACCCATTTGACCTCCATTCACCTCCTGATACAACTCAAGGAGCTCCTTGAAGTACTCCAGAATTGGCCGAATTAGGTCATGGCCAGGTCGATAAGTTTTTTTCATGTACTCCCTGATAGGCAGTAATGCCTTCAGCCGCTGCTTTTCATCCCTATAAGCCAAAGCAGTTTGAATTAATGCTGTTTTGCAGCCTAGGACATTATCAATTGGGAGCTTGCTATGGCTGAGTTCAACATCTGAAAGGCCATCAGGAAGCATTGACAATAGACTAAGAAGGTCTTGTGAATGGGGAACAGATTTGATCCTAGGGCTGGATAAAGAGAGTGAAAGAGATAAATCCAAATTTGATCTTTTATCGTAGCCCTCTGAAATCAGAGATGTCTTCTCTTTCTCCCACCGGGATAAGACCTGAGAGCATCCCTCCACATCCACCAAATGTGCCATAAGATTAATCACAAGAGGCATGTTGTCTGTTAGCAAAAGGATCTTTTCCACTTCTTCTGGGTTATGATGATCCTCAGCAATATCAATGAATGTTTGGTGTACAGCGTTTTGTTTCAGGGGTTGCAGAGGACCCAAAAAGGGGTGTGTCCAGCGTACTTTGGCTGGCCTTTCCACACCTCTCATTGTAATCTATGCTTCAATGAGAACAGTAGGCAACACAGAAATTAAAGACACCTACCACCAATGCTAGATGCTCCACATCTGTAAGGAGAGATAAAAATTCCTCAATATCACTACGACACCCCACAGGCTCCCACACTGTCTCTAGGTTATCAAGAACCAAGAGGCTGGATGGACCAGTGGTGAAATATTGGAAAACTGCCTGAGTAAGGTCCTTGCTAGGCTTGAGTCCTAGATGGGCTCCAATGAGAGCAGCAAGTTCCACTTTGCTGGTTGCAGAGTCGCATGCAACAAAATATCGATATTGAGTATACTGTGCTGAGATTTCTGCATGATGAAGAACTGCTCTGGCAAGACTGGTCTTCCCCATCCCACCTGTACCTAAAATAGCTATCCTGGGAGCTTTCATCCTCAACAGTTGGAGGGTGTTGGACAATTCTGATTCACGGCCATGAAATATCTTGGGCTCTGATGGCAGCATTGAGATTGAGTTGGAGCTTTTAAAGTCTCAATGATATTGTTGCAGGATTGGGGGACACATACCTAGTGTGAGATAGAGAATAGACCCCGCTCATCTGGATTGAAGTTGGAAAAATTGGCAGTGAACTCAAAATTACCATACCGTAGATGCTCTGTCCGAACTTGCAGTATCAGAGAGTCCATTGATCATGTCAAGTACTTCTTGATGTCTCTGTTTTGCTTCCACCTGCATTTTCGAAAAATCTGTAATTATACTGGTGTTCTTGAGCTATATAGATAGATTATTTATATGAGTTGCAGTAAAGCCTAGGAGAGAGCTCACCCGAAAAAAATTGAGTTCCTGTGTCAGTCCATTTTTGCAATCTTTGAGCAGTGTGTTCATCTCTCCCTGGCGGAAGAACTGCTTGACCTTGCTGCCACTCTGCTGAGATTCAACAAAGGTATGGATCTTGTGGAGGGTCCTAGAGTACATGGTTAACTGGTTAACTTGAATTTTGGAGTCTTTCACTAGCACTTACTCTGTGAATTTTCCTATGTGATCCAATGTACTCGGCGGCAATACCCCACCAGTATCTGAGTTGATGTGAAGAATGATAATTGCATTAAGCAATTCATGTGTTTGCTCCATCAACTCAATACAGGTTGTTTTGTTTTTCTTGACAGTCTAGGCTCCTTGTGTAAGATTTATGCTACAATGATGCTTATAAATGATTCACCCCAATATTCTTCAACAGAGACTGTGTTGTGTTAGCAATAGCGTCCAGAAAACCTGCGTTGAGGCTATTGGCAAGAATTCCCAGGGTATCTACCATAATACCAAAACACGTGATAAGCATGTTCAGTCGAACTTGAGTGTCAGTATGTTGGGTGGGCATCTTGATGGGGTGTGCACCTCAAACGAGGCAAGTATTTTATGCTTTGTACTCTGGGAATTTTTGCTTATTTCCGTTGCTGTTCATCTTACGAGTAAAGTGTTCATCTTTTTCCTGGCCGACGGAATCAAGGGGTTTATGTTCACGACACATTTTCCAGATACATGGATACACGGGTGGGAGAGAGTGGATGCATCCCGCAGATATTATCAATCCAACAGACACACTTTGACTACGGCTCCGGATCGATTCTTCCCCTCTCCCACTGCAATGAGTAATTTTCACCCTTCCTTCAATCCTAAGCCACGAAAAATTCCCTCTCACGCATAGCTCCACTTATTGATGACCCTGTTTATTCTTGGTTTACTCAGGATCTGAATACTTGTGCCTTGCCATCACTGTTTTTCTTAGACTCATAACACCGCCATTGCATTGAGCAATCAAATCAGCAGATTATCAATTTCTGAAACCTATTAGAAGGACCTGCATTTCCGGCCGCCGGGAGACACAGTCTCAGTTGCCCCCACTGCTCCACAGCCTGAGAAGGAACTATTTTAGTCTGCAAAGCACAGCTTGCATCTCGCAGAACAGCATCTCTTTTTCCACCGCCAGCTGAGAGCGAGACGTGAGTGCACGGAAATGGAAAGTGGCCACCAAATCAAAGTCACGTAAAGTGCGAAACAAAGAGTGAAGATGTCGCGTATCCATAATGCAAGCCCCACGAGGGCGACGGCAGCGGCGGAGAAAACGCATGGCCGAGCACATAGGGGCCACCCCCTACACATTGCAGTACGTGTCCAGCCGTCAGCTGTTTTGGCGACCAGGAAAAAAAAATGGGAACAAAAATGAGACGCACGGGAAGATCAGTGTTCGCAACCGTTGGGATCGTCGGCAGCACCGCGCCACTGATCCACTTGCCTACCCCATGTCGACGCGCCCTCGACTCATCAACAACGCGTACGCACGCACGCACGCCTCGAGGGATACTCCTACCCCGGAATAGCACACACGCCTCAGGCGCCATCAACGAACCGTTCCTGCCACAACTCTCTGCCAACGATGCGACAAACACGGTTACGGTTATCTGTACCTTCGCACAGCGCATTGGCTCCGGCATCTGCAATAGTCCACCTCGAACTCAGTGTCGATCTATCCGGAACAATTGTGACCACTCTTTGTATTAAATCATCGTTCTACCACAGCGCACGAGAGCATCTTCCGTCAACAGATGGGAGATGCAAACACGAACCGCACAACAGTCATAATGTCAGGTCTGATCCCTGGCACATGGGCACAAAATACTGGGGACCAAGAAAGGGAAAGATGATGAATACTCACCATATCCGCTACTGGGTGCCACTATCTGAAGTAGCTCGAACTGTCTTGCATGCGCTGGGCTCGTTGAGCTGGAGCTTGAGTGAATAATCCTGAATACCAACGAATTAAATGACAACGACGAACAAAAAATGGGTGATAGCGTATGGAACGGAGGAACTGACATCATTGCGCCGCAAGTCCACCCTCGGTACATTTCCCTGTACGCAAAGTGATCAGTATTAGAATGAGGGCATGGGATAAAAGAAAGATTCACATGCACAAGGATAGCAATACTTCGGCATTACGAGCACTGTGTGCGCAACGATTGCAGCGAAAGGCGTGGGACGCAGACAATAAATTAATGGCGGCAGGACATTGAAATACTCACAACAAGTGCGGGGATTTGGAAGGACCTCTGTCCCCAAAGGATCGGTTTAGGGAAGGGTTCCTCCCGAATTTATTAACTATAAGGCCGCGCGGGACCACTCACCAGCTGCTGAAAAGGAAAAATCGGGTGACACACAATCTGTCTGTCTCAATGGCCTACCAAGAGGTCGCGTAGATTCTATTGCCGGCAAGGCGTCCAGCGTCGAATGATTCGACTCTGCAGGAGCGAAGCAAGTAATAAGTGAGATATCCAGCTCTGAGGACATCCAAACCCGCGACTAAAAGCAGGAACGCAAAGCAAATTCAGTGAAGGAATAAGCTGGAAGCGTTTGAGAAGAATTCTCGACGTATGCATCTGCCTTTAGAGTAATTCAATCGCGTAGATGAGGGTCAATAATTTGTCGAGTTCCGTCGAATTCCGAGGGAGGCGTGGGGTAAGAACGGGGCGACTGCCGACTGCAGCTCCGAGAACATAACGAGTGTGGTATGATTGCGCCGGGAGCAGACACGCGGACTGCCGAGTTCCGTTGAATCCGAGAAAGAAGGGAGGCGAAGACATGGCAGACTCGGTGTGAGAGATCGGCATGGTGGGAAGAAAGGGGCGTGGTGGCGGTGTCCGGATCAATGCGGCGTTACCTCTTTCGCTACCACATGCCGAATCGCGAAACTCTCAGGTGGGCTCCTGGGCTACATTTTACCAGGATCCGCTCCGATCCAAAACGCCGCTAAGGGAATACTCAACGAGCACGCCGGAATCGGCTCCTGGTCCTGTCAGATTCTATGGGACTGCTGCAGCGTACAAGAAGACAGTCACCGAGAAGGCAGCCTGAAAGGGCGGTGCCCTTTCATCTTCCGGGCTACTTTCACCAGGATCCGAGTCCATCGAAAACAAAGGTAAGGGAAACTTCTGCGAGCAAGCTCGCTGAATTCGAGTGTCCCTCATATCGAACGAGGAACTTCCCGAGTTGAACACAATACTGAGGTGTCCGCAGGCCTGTCCCGCCGCCGCACCCCCGCCACAACATCCCCGTCTCCCGACGACGACGACCGCCCCTCATCTGCCCCCTTCCCCTCCTCGCCAGCGCCCCCACCCCCCTCAGAAAATGGCGGCCCAGGACACGCAGGGAGCGCCTTTGCGGGTGGCGCGCGTTGCGTTCGACCCGCGCGACCTCCTCCTCGAAGCGGGTGAAGATGCGCGTCTTGGCGGCAAGCTACCCAGATTGACGCTCATGGAGGAGGTGCTCTTGCTCGGAATCAAGGACAAGCAGGGTTATCTGAGTTTTTGGAACGACAATATCAGCTATGCGCTGCGGGGGTGTATTCTGATTGAGCTGGCGCTCAGAAGGCGGATTGGCATTGTGCGGGATCCGAGGAGGGTGAGTTCCTCCATTTCTTCATCTGAATTGGAGGCTGACGAGACATTGTAGAAACGCTCACCGCTACCAGGCCGACCAATCACAGTCACATCGACGCGGGCGAGACACTGCTCGACGAGACGCTAAATATGATGAAGCAAACGGTGTAGGTACTTAGGTCGATCTACTCAGTGGGGCGTGCTTCATCTCGCTTTCATTTCACTCGATTCTGCTTGCGGTCAATTCCACACGTCATCCGTGTCTTATTGCTCTGCTTGCTTTCATTCTCCCTGCGCTGCTGGCTACCCCGGCGGACTCTCAACCTCACACGGCCGTCAGCGGCGTACCTGCTTGCTGTCCGCTGTTACGGCCGCATCAGGAAAACCCAGATTTGATAATTGTTGAACAATTATCACCAAATTGTCGACAATCTCGCAACCCGCGATAATTTACACATTCTTCGACAATGGTCCATAATTCCGTGTAATTAGATCCATCATCGCTCTTTCGGCATGCCTTAAGCCTATCTTTGGCCAAGAACCCTCCTGTTCTGCTCTGGATGCGTTCAGTGCAATACCGTTTGAGGAGCAAGTTGGTCATGTGACCGTGTCGGTGAGACCTCAAGACGGCCGCCACAAGTCAGACCAAGTAATGCCAGGTGATACAGGGAAGCAAGAGGAATGTATGGAGCCCCGAGCACGCAAATTTGGATGGGGTAGTCATATTGTATCTACCTTACTACGGCAAAAGTAGACACAATCCTGTCAACGTATTGTAACGTAGGAATGGCGGTCGGACCAAGGACTGACATAGAATTTTCTACAGCGCTCCAGGACATTCTGGCTCGTCCAGTCCCGAGGTGCGATGGGCCCAAACTCGGGGAATAATTGCACGCTACGGTGGATATTGGCCACTGGAATGATTGTCGCGGAGTGTTCCGCTGGCCGCGAGATTTTGTACATTCACTGCATTCAGACCCCTAGGCGACAGAGGGTGTGTCCACCACGCCACGGCCGAGCGCGGCAGACCCGAGGGCGACATGGTCTGTCGCGGGTGGCCTCCTTGGGTCTACCTGATGTGCAATCGCCGGGCACGCAGTTAGGGCGCTCGGAGCTGGAGGTTGTCGACGGAAGCAGGCTCCCCTTCGCGCCATCTTTGCCGACCGTGTGAATCACTGATGTCACTGTCACGATACGGCCGATATCGCCGACGTGGCGTGCTCATGAGCAATTTTTGCGGAGCACTTTATGTTGATGTACCTTCTGACACTGTGCTGAGTCGCATGAGAGGCCGTTGAGCAGCCTTTTGTGCTCATTTTCCAAAGACACCGTTTCTGTGAGCGGCCTCAAAATCTGTGTGAAGTACGCCCTTGCAAATCAATCGGTGAGACGATTACATGAGCTAAATATTCCCATGCACTCCAAGGTCACCACGGTGGCGTTTCTTTTTTGCTGGCCAGGCAGCCCGAATGACGGAGATAAGGGGTGACGACGGCGCCGTGGTCGGAAGAGGAGGTAGCCTAGGGCGGCAGGGGTTGGCCGCCCCCACCGCGACCGATGGCGGCAGCAGGCGGCAGACCCTTCTCGGCAGACCCTGTCGCGTAAGGTAGGCACAGCGTGGCAGATGGCGGCAAAGCTCGGCAGCCTCTGCCGATCAGGGGCCTGAATGCAGTGATTGCGTGGTTCGGCTCTGGGGTGTTGGGAAATTTCGAGAACCATTCAACGTAGGCCAGATGATGGTGAGGCCTCTCGTTTGGAAATAGATGCTTCAGGGCACGTTCAGTGAGTGAAAAGACGACACGAACTTGTCCAACACGATAGCCTGATCCCTCGGAGTGTTAATCTGCATTCAGAAGGTAAAAGGCTGGCCACATTACCTTCGACTCCGGAGTGCTTTCCGGTCCCATCGTTTACAATGACCGTGTCGAATCGGCCGCCAATAATGCGCCCTTGTTTATTCACGTACCCAGGCTTCACATGAACAACATTGAGTGCGTCACTTTTATCCTCCCACCCGAGGGGGTCTTCATTCCAAAAGTTGATCGTGTGGTACACGGAAACGGACTGGAAAGGAAGGAAAAAGTTGTCGGCAGCCACTTCACGTTGTCGTCTCGAAAACTCGGGGTTTTTGAACCCGATAACAAAGTATGTGAAGGCGTCCCGAAAGTTGATGGCACCGTACTGGGCGCTGAGCGTCGGTACCTTCACGCCATAAACAGATGGGGATTTGGTCATCTCGAGATGTCGATGCTGAAGATGGTCTGCAGGCCGCCAATCGGAGTTTTTGGTGGTTGGTGGCGGGGAGCCGGCACAGCGCCAACATATGAACTTGTCGTGGCAAAGGATCTTTTCTTTGCGTTCCAGCCACAGTGTCATCTGCAGGTATTCGTCCTTGCAATTGGTGGCGCGGTACGCATCCTTGGCGAAATCTATATGAAGCCGTTCCGTGTGCTCCGTATTGCAGTTATCGAGGATTCCGACAAGCTTGATGAACATGGGGTAATGGGAGATGTTGTGGAACTTCGGAATATTGAAGTTCTCGCGGATGCCGAGGTCAATGAAGATCGATTTGTTGTCGTGGAACCGCTGGAGGTCGTCGCCCGCCAGGTCGACGCTTTTCGAGATTTTTCTGCGCCAGGTCTCGTAAATTATCACCACAGTGAATGCGACAAACAGGTGTTTTCCACCACCACTCGCAGTATGAATGTCGTGGTAGAGGCGTATAGTTTTATCAGGATCGAGGTAATGTCTCTCGGGTGCGAAAATGAGGTCTTGTGCAAACTCTGGATCGCCGTAGAGGGCGCGCACTCTATAATGGGGCGGAAATAAACGTCGAAGGCCTCCCCCCCAACAACTATCCCTTGGCGCTGGAAAGCAGGTCTTCCGCTCAGAAGCTGCTCGTCAATTATTTGATTAAGCTCCTTAGAGTTCCTGTAAGAAAGACCCAGGGACTCTGTGACCTATAGGTAGCAAGTCAGCATTGTCGCGACCCAAAATACGCGAAGAATTACCCCGTTAATAGCCAGCAAGTCCGAGAAAGCGGTCGAAGTGGAGCCCCGAACCTTGGCCCAGCGCGCAATTTGCCAATCAATCTGGGACTTGAACGGGGCCCAAGGATGATCATCCACCTCTGCAAGAGTGTTCGTATATTTTGTATATGCAGGGACCTCCATTCGCGGCAGAGCAGCACCGGCCTTGCCGTTGAATGGTGTGACATGCGGCTTCTGCACGAAACGGTCATCTACAGCATGTTTTGGTGCAAGGTTGCCTCCCTCTGGGGGGGGGGGGGGGGGGGGGTCTACATCCATGTCAAGGTCTGGATTTTCTTGCGGAGGTGGTTCCCACTGAGCGGGAGGCTCGTCTTCCTCGTCCGACTCGGGAGCAGCCAGAGGTTGGTCGCCAGATTCAGAGTCACTGTCTATGTCAATAAAATCGGCGGGATTCGGGACGGGCGAGTCTCGCAAGCCCCCAGTCGCTGCGTTTGCAGTAGCAGCATTATAATCCAACTCCTGCTGGTACAGCGTGATGCAGCGCGGATCGCGACTCTGTTGGTAATGGTGTTCCAAACCACTGCGCGCCTTATTGACAAGCTTGAGGCAGGCGGTGCATGCGACTTGAACGACGGACATCGTGCAGGGAGGATGAAATGGGGATCAACTTGGAATTAAAAATTGAAGGCGGTTACAGCACCAGCTAGCTAGCAAGCATGGGCGGTGAGCCAAGACCACTCGAAGAGCGGAATTCAAGTTTGAAACACACCAAAAAAAAAAGTTACGGCTTTCTGCCACGTCAGTCCATTTCCTGCCTCTTCCACCCACTACCCTACCCTACCCTATATATCTGGGGCTGAGATCTGAATTCAGATCCTTGCTGTGCAGTCTGGAGAGAGAAGAGTGGCTGTACAGTTCAAGCGTGGGAAGAGCTAGGTCTGACATTTTTGGGCATGTCTTACATACAAAGTTTTTTGATCCAATTGTTTCCTATCTCGGAAAACGCAAAATACTCGAAATCATGTGACGCTGTGGATCTCTAACTTTTTTCCCACGCTTGAACTGTACAGCCACTCTTCTCTCTCCAGACTGCACAGCAAGGATCTGAATTCAGATCTCAGCCCCAGATATATAGGTGCTATAGGCATTTGAATGAACTGAGGAGGAGCAAACTGAGGAATCGGTATCATGCCTTGGATAGGTGGGGGAATATTAACCGCCGTCTGATTAAGTACCGGCTGGCCGGAGTTCGAGGTCCTAGCTAGGGCCTGCACTTGAACCTTTAACGAAAGTAGTTCATCATCCCTGCTATCGTAGATATGGTCGACTCTATCATCAGAGGTGTTAACCAGGTTCTGGCTCTGAAGCGGGAGCGTAGCCCCACGCTTCTTGCCTTGAGCGAACCAGTAATCATCAACACGATCCTTTTTCCTCTTATTCTCAGGGTATTTGGGAATAAACTGCCCGTTAGAGAGACAGAGTGAGCCGTTCTCAAACCCAATGTATCCCATCTCAATATGCTCCCGCTTGTATTGGCAGGTGGCCATTAAATGGTCAACGAGTTCGCAATACCAGCAACGGCCTGGGCCGCTGCTATTGGAATTGCCGTGGTACCCGCGGTTTCCTCGATTAAACCCTTTATCGCTCTTATTATAGGATCCTTGACCGTTATTAGAGTTTTCCTGTGGCGGAGGATTAGTTACAGCTTGGCTGAAACTAGTCTTCATCCACTGGTCTAGCTTTTTGTCCTGAATAGTGAAGCTGTCCTTAATCACTGCTGTCAGGGCGTTAATGCCGTCTAACAAAGCGCGATTTTCTCTAGCATCTTCTTCAAGCTTTATGGCCACCTCTTTCCCTGCCAATTCTCCCTTTGCCGAGCCCTTCTTGGAACGTTTGGACGAATGTCCATCCCAGTATTCAGCCATCTCTTTGGCCGTCTTAATCACGAACGCAAGCGGAACCTTGTCCCCCCTGCGCTTGACTGTCACTGGTTGAGCTACAGCTGCCCCTGCTCCCGCATTGACTGCAGCAGCTGGAGTAGCAGTAGTTCCGTTCGCGAAGAACTTGGACTGCATAATAATCGCATTGATATTATTAGCGAAGGACTCTTCCAGACAATCGAGGTACATGTCCACCAATTGTCCGTTATCCAACGCTGCGGGTGGCATCAAGAGCTTATCCGCTTCAGTTGACAAAAGCTATGCTGAACCGCCGAACAGCCCCAAGGTCGTTAACTGGAACGTCCTGGTGCTCTGAACAGATCCTGCGCATCTTTTTCAACGATCCCACTTTTGCGTCCTCTAATTCAGGGAAGAACCCTTCTATTTCCGCAACCCATTCATCAAAGGTCCCGGAGGTATAGGTAGGAAGACGTTCCCATTGCTCAATAACATCATCTTCTTGGAGATACTCCAAGGTTTTTGCCTTTTTCGCGGCATCTGTAGCAATTCCTCCTTGGGTAAAGATAGTCCTCAAGTTCCGGATAAACTTCCTCAACGACGAGGCGGTTTCTCCAGTCGAACGAAGGGCTACTTTTGTCCCAAGGATTAGGAATCCTAAAGTTCGCTACTCCAATGTTTGCCATATTGTGATTAATCTGATTTTGATTAACCGGGTTCTGAATAACTGTGGGCGGCGTAGTGCTACCCGTACGTGGTATTATTCCTGTCAAGTTTTCCTCTTCAATAGGTTCGGAATTCAATCCTTGCCTAGAAGACGATGGAACTGAACCGGTTGAAACCGACGTAGATGTAATTGGTCTGTCGCGCGAAGCTTGGACCCGTTGAGCAGTGATTTCCGCTTGGGAATTCCTTGCTCTGGATGCTGGTGTCTGACTAGACGTCCTTTGCCTATATGCACTTGGTAGTCCGGAGGAAATTCCTGCCTGACTTGAACGTGTGGTAGAACGAGATGAAACTTGATTCCAATAGCCCAAAGGTTGAGTGCCTTCTCCTTCAAAGGTACTCGATTCCGACTCTGGATCACTGGGGATCCGGGGTGGAATTGTGCAAATGTGTTCTGATTACGGTCAGAAACCTAGTGGTTACTCCTCTGCCTAAGCAAGTAGAGTGTTTTGAACGAACTTTTGGTTGTTTAGACCGCAAGTTGTTTATAATGCACCGATGACCCAAGTAAAACAGTTCCAGGCAACCAATCAAGATTATATCTGCACCCCCTCGCGGTGGGCTCCAGATGAAATGCTTGCTCGGTGTCTACAACAGCAGTACTAGTTTAATCAAGACCCAACGAGCAGAATGTGAGTTGCTTGATTAAGGCAAAAACGCAACTACTAACCAAATCCTAACTACTTTCCCCTTGAATGGTTTAGACTGTGCCGCTGAGTACGGGTCTTTTGAACGCTTTAAGAAGGTTCAAGGAGCACAGATAATCCAACAGAGGTTGCGAGGAACGAGCCTGTTTTAAGAGGTCTAGTCCGAAGTGCAAGGTTGATTTAGAGTATTAGACCTCTTTGAGCAATGCCAAACGAGTGCCTAAGCCAACAAATCGAGTTTAAAAGCTTTAGAAGCTTGAGCCAACAATCCCAATCCTTAACAAGGTGCCGTGTTCTCCAAATCCCAAATAATAAGCCTTCCAAGGCTACTGTAGTGCGATGCCGTGTTCTCAATCCTAATAAGCTCTCTCTAGCTTCTTAACCGTTCCAATCCCAAATCCCGATCCAACAATTGATATTTGAGTTACTCGTGCAGACGAAACAAAACTTCTTAACGAAGTCAGTCCTGGGTGACACGTCCCAAATCTCTGTCGTTTATCAAGCAATACCCGGTAAAGGCTAATGCTCTTAGTGACAGAAAGTTCAGTGCCTATCCATGCCAAAACCTCCTCCTTATATACTGTACAATTACGCTTACAATACGATGATTAGTCTACTGGCTGGTATATGAGTAAGGTGTCCGTAGTTAATCACGTGTGGGTAATTATATAGGATCCTCGTGTGTCGAACCCTTAATGCTTGAGTGTGTCCGGTGTGACTGCTCCTTGTCCGATCGTGTAGACAGCCCCATCTTCTATCCTCTTGTCCCCCGTTCAGGACCTTTAGTTTTAGGTATACATAGGTACTGGCTTTGGGCCAGTACCTTAATCAGCCCAAACCGCCAAGTGGTTGTGGAGATATGCGAGTTACCGTCCTGGCCTGGTTCAAGTAACCAAATCAGGATGGCAACAATGATCAGATAGTTGATAAGCGAAGTTCAACCACAGCCGGGGTAACTGGTTACTGTTAAACCCGAATCACCTGACCCGTCGCGCAAGGCTCCCTCGGTAAATCAAGTACAACAAAACACTTGAACGCCTAATCAAGACCCCACAGTGGTGCCCCAGATCATCAGAGAGGATGATTAATATTGCCCATGTTGTTTGTAGGCCCCGCGATGCCTTGATTAAGCAGCGATGCTTAATCTTGGCAATTAAACCCTTAATCATGGATGTCAACCAGTATGAACTTTCCAGTTGATGCATCCCAGGCGGACTTGATTAAGGTCCTCATGCAGGATCAAGCCCTGATTAGCCATATTGGACTTATGCTAATCCTTTGGAGCAGCGCGCTACGTGATTAAGGTAGAAATCGGCAAATTCCTTGCTATTTCACCCATGGTCCGTTTCACGGCTTATCACCAGTGGAAGGTCACTGAAGGCATCAAGAACAAGATGCTGAACGTTCTCGCACAGTGAAGCGTTAACACTCTCGTGGAATTTCCGCTCAGCTACACGAAAACATTAATTTATATGAACTTTTTAAAGTACGAATGGTCTTACCTCGCGGATTATCCGTGTAAAGCAATTGAGTCGGGCGATGACCATGGCGCTGAAGCTCAAGCTGCATTCGTTCATAGACTTCACGCAACGGGGGGAAGCTCTGGGTAAGCGTGAATGCATAGGCACGAACTTCCTCGTCCGAATTTACTATCGAGTACATAGCCGCATCAATTGGCTCGCCGCCAGGCAAACAGGATTGATGATCTACGGTCTGCAGACTGTCAGCTCCTCTGATTAAAGTAGAGGAGATTTAAAATACCTTGTATGTATGGTCTGCCTTGATGATGGTTGCTGATAGCGATGACATGACTCGGTCGATGAGAGTGCGATGCACAGAAAACCAAGCGGTAAACATTGATTTGAAGTATTGCCTAGATGGGGCGTATCCGGCGTAGCCTAAGGAGTCGTCGAATTTGGAGAATTGGGGAACCTGCTGGGGGCCACGAAGGCCAAAATGCAAGGCGGCACAATAATACATTGTTTCGAGACGATCGTGATGGAGCACTTTGAGCTCGCGAACCATCTTCGAGAACGGATCGGCGCCAAAGTGGCCTGCAAATGTTGCTTTCATGACATCCATTTCGCCAGTATCAAGAGCGCCGCGTGCACTGAGACAAGCTGCCAGATATAATGAGATTAATGTCTTCAATCCATTGAAAAGTGCGAAAATACCTGAAAAGGCCCGTTGCACAAACTCGGGCAGTTGCCGTATGATCCAGGGGTCGCTTCCCTGATAGCTCTTGCCACAGCCCTTGTCATTCCCGCGGCGCAGAGGGCACAGGTAACGGTTTGTGAGCAGGAAGTAATCTGGACCTGTCAACGTGCTGACCCGCCGTGCGATGGGGTTTTCGTTGTATCCTGGCAGAGAAAGATAATGAGCAATGTTAGAACGAATACAAACAGACCTACCGTTGAGAATAATACTTGCACCACATTCACACTTGAATGAGTCCGGGCGCCCCGGCAGAAAGTGCGGTAACCAGACGAATATTGGGAGGAGATAGAGACTTGCTGGGGAGAAGCCATGGGCAGCGGCACATTTGAGAGCAAAAACAGGGTCCCGGGGGCGCACCCAGAACTGCCCGTCTTTGTAGCAGCGCGGCATTTTGAGCCGGCCATTGGTGTCCTTTACGATCTGAGCCAAAGTGGTCTTTAGCCACTGGTGATTTTCGGACAGAGACTTGGGTTCCGCCTCCTCAGTCTCCTTCTGCGCGAGCTCGGCGTTTTCAGAATCATCCCCCTCGCCATCTTCATCTCCCAAGCTCTCGTCGAATATGCGCTCGCTAGCATCCAGAGGGTGATCGAGGGCGAGAGCAGCTAGGTCTTTATTGAGCTGGGCAACTGTCGACGACCGATCCACAGGCACCGTTGAAGGGACTAGGGGGAGAGTGAGTTAGAAATGAAGGTGCAAAGAATTCTGGCCTACCTGGGTTACTAACGACTCGTGGTTGTTGTGAAATGCGGGGAGCAAAAAAACCGCTTGCAGAAGAACTTGGGGAAATGTGCAGACGCATCCCCATGTCTTGTATACGTGCTGGCGCCGACGAGGCGACCACTGCCTTTTTCTTTCGACCCGAGTTGACACGAGAACCGCCCCAGCCTTTCTCTGTGCCGTCAGACATAGTGTAGTACAGTTAACGCGTCCAAAAGAGACAGTAAGACCGTCCCCAGAGTCCCCAGAGCGAGATTGTGACAATGTTTCGTTGACGACGCGTCTCCAGGGCAAAAAAACTCCATAATGCTGAGGGGTTGAGCATATTCGACGCGCAAGGTAGTTGACTTCCTAAAAGCTTTGATTTCGTGGGCAGGATTACGAAGTGTGGCTATATGATATCTCCGGTTGCGTTAAACCACGTTAAGCCACCACAGCCTTAAGCCATGAGCCTGAAATTCTCCCACCCGCTAGGCAACAAAGGGCTTCAAAGAGCCTGCTCGAACTCATTGAAACTGGTCAGTCAGAAGATCAGTTTCTACATGTTCGCCGCATAATTTGTGGCTATAAACATGAAAGGGAATGGGAGGCCGCGAAGCGGCCGACCAGTCCGTTGTCTTGTATATGATTTACTCCATTACTCAACGAGTAACTAAACCTCCGAGTCGTGCAGTTTGCTATCCGCCTGCACCGAACATATCTGTCCCATTTTTCAGGAGGTTCGAACGTAGTACAAAGAAAAAAAATACTCACCTCCGACATAATGTAGGTGGTCATATGCACCGTTCGAAGCGCCTCCTGGTCTGTGTTACCGAACGTCCGACGCCAGTCCAATTCGTGTCCAACACCATGGGAAGTGGGGCCGAGACCAGTTTGGGTATCCAAACTCGCTCGAGCGTTCAAGCTGACAACCAACACGATTGCATATCTGAAATGACTTTGAGGGACATTCAAGGTGAAAGGAATGGGTTACATACAATGGTCCAAGCATGTACGCACTTAAAGAACAGGCTGTCAGCCTGACGGTTCTCTAAGGATGTCGTTTACTCACGGGAGTTGATCGAGGTTGGTTGTGGGGAATAGAATGAAGAGGACGATCTCAGTGGTAGCGACGATTGTGGTCACGGCACCAGTCTCGACGGTGTTGAAGATGAGCTTCGTAATCAATGTGTCGGTCTTCCTCCACGGGGTCTTGCTGCGATACTCGTTCAACTGCCCCAAGGACGGTCAGTGAAATGGAAATGAGCTCGAAAGACTCGCAGCTCACAATGAAAGTCATAGCAACTGTAATTGTCACGTCGCAAACGGCACTGCCGATGAGCCAGACGTAAGATTCTGGAAGGAGCGATGCAGCTGAGGAGAAAAAGATAGGAAGGGAGCACCCGACCTTGACTCCTGTCTCAATATGCTCGAGTTTGGATACCTCTTTCGTGAGTCCGAAGTTGGCTGTGTTGATTATTCCGGCCAAACATTGCATTAGTGCAAGCTAAGAATGTTGCTCGCGGTCAGCCGAAATCAGGGGACAGATTGAGGGTCATGCGCACCAAGATAATCACACCGGCCATGCAACGGGCCCACAGCGTGTGTCCCTTAAGAATAAATATTCGTCTGGACATTAAATCTTCAGGATTGAGACAAAAAAAAAAACGAATAACTTCCCTCGCAAAGAATATCTGCACAATAGCTGAGGCTGGACAGAGATTAAAGCTAGAGTAGCATGTGCCAAGGAGAAACGCTCACTGACGCCGCCTGATATGGGCGACAATAAGCTGGACCAAGGGAGCTTTACGAACGCGGTAGGATTCCCCCACCTCAAGACGAGCATGGAGAAAGGAAAATGACTCATAATGCCCGTTTGAGTCAGTTGCAGTATAAAAAGCAGATAGATTGTACAATTAATTGTGAGGTTGATAAGCATCAGAATAAATTCAAGACCCGCCCAGGGCCTTTATCCATGCGTGTTCCTGGGGAAAACGTAGGTGGAATTTGTCTGGTGTGTTAGTCAGAAACTGCGGTGCAGATAATAGTTGTCAACGCACAGACTTGAAGGGTGAGGGCTGAGACTAGATCCCAATCTGCTTGGGATCCCGCGAGCTGATGACTCTCAGTCTGAAAACATTTGAGAGGCGCCGAAATTACCATGGGCGCAGTTCTATTCAGGATCAAAATACGAGGGAAACAGAGCAACAGGAATGCACGTACAGAAGGACGTTCTGAGCCATTGAGGGGTGGGGGGAGGCGGGGGGTACTTGGGCAACGAGATTTCTACCAGGTACCTGCGTATATGTTCATAATGCAGTACAACAGATGATGACGAATCCGCCGACCTCGGGTCCCGATTGACAAGACGGGGAAAGGTGATTGGTGACCAAATTTGTCGGCGCTCATCCACTGCATATCAGCGCCGGTCGTAACACCGATCCTTGGATCATTGAGCACCCTGGCGCAAAAAGTGAGTTGCATTCTAACCCGTGTTGCATTGCAACGTACCAAAGGTTTGAGATGGAAGCAGAAGGAAATGCATCGCCGCATCGATTTTGATGATCAGGGCTCTCTTTTAACGTGCCTCTCATGGCTCACCATTCGTTCGGTACTCCCTCTGAGCTGACGTCGAGGTGCAGAAACATTTCATACTTCGTATTAATTACACAGATGTAGCGAAATGATGGCTAACCAATTCGGTCGGTACCGGATCGGAGATTGAACCTGCGAGTGTCTTATAGTCTTACTATTTTCATGGCAGCGATGTCAAATTTAGTACTCCATGGTTGCATCGCAGAAAATGAAGACCGGACTCTCCGGGCCCTCCTCAGTCTTCAACTGGAGGTTGAAGCGTTGGCACAACACCTCCGTCAGCTGTAAGGGTTAATCAGACGCATTAAGTTGGTTGTTCTGGTTGTGGAGTTGGCTGTTCTGAGCAAACGCCGGGTGCGTGGAATTGATGATGGATGTGGAGGCAGAGCGGAATTAAAAGGCTTGAATAAATAAGCACCCGCTTGAGAATGAAGTCGCACTGAATGCCGGGATGAACACGAACTTGAATGAAATCCGATTCGCGGACGCCGCTACGTGCGAAACTGTTGAAGTCATGATGTAAAAGAGTCGAAATAACTGGTTTCTAGACTAAAAGGAGAACGGGAACGGTAGGCCGAATCAATTCGACTTGAAGTTTCCAGGGCGCCGGCAAGCACAGAAAGGGCAACATCAGGATGGGATATCAAACTCACCGCAATGGCAGAACTTACCCAAGGTAGCCCGGATAAATCTCCATGCTTGTCCTCGTCCTCGAGAGCGGAGTCCCGCGGTTACCCTCGATGCCCTGGCGGTCATGCATGAACCTAACCAGCTACTGGCCCTCAGCCTCAACCTCAGCCTTAGCCGCAGGCTCTCCCTCGACTCACAATCAGTAAAACAATGGTCCGTAGGTACTTATAATAATACCAGCCCTCGGGCTGTATATCAAATAAATTAGCGGTGTCGAAAGAAAGAAAGAAAAATACACATATCTTCCACGAGTGTGGACGTGGGGAGTCGAACCCTTACCTGCTGCTTCACGGCTGATATAGTGGCAGAAAGAGCAGCTGTTCTCAGTATGATTTGGAAGTTGCCTATGTGAGAAATAATTAGACCCAGGTCGACGACGGCTCAAGGGTGCAATGTAGATACAGCAGAAACGACAAGGAAATACCCCCGCACCACAAAATTGCAGCACCTGAATAATCCTTGTGAGCGCTGGTAGTTATGTTTGGGGCCACACCATTTCCGAACGGGACTACTGCAGAACTCGCTGCACAGATGCTCAAGTTCGATGAGGCACACACCATATATAACCCGGAATTTCGCCAGTTGATGCACGTAAAGCGCCCAAGAAATCCGCACTTGATTGCATTGACAAGAGCATTGAATATCACTGGATGGCAATGGTCTCTCTCTTTATAGAATTAAGCATGTCCGAAGCCTTTAAACTCCGCTCTGGGAAGCTTTGGCCCGAGCTTTTGGACCTCTATTGTTTGACAGATTGCGCAGCCTGCCGGAGCCGGCGTTACGCAACCTGCGCTTCAACTGCGGCGCTCATGACCACAGCTTCGACAGCCCGCAAGTACGAATATGGTACGCCGAGAGGTTGCGCCATTTTAACCGTTCTTTAACGAAATGGCTCCTCGGCTGTGTCATTTCCCCATATGCCCATGCTCCTTTGCTCCTCCTCTCTGCGTCGTCTGCGCTTAATCCCTTTTGTACTACTTTTGCTGTGCTTTTTTGACACCGCTGCCCATCTCATGTTCAATTACTATCCCCATTTATACCAAACAATTTGTCGACGCCCCGTTTGTGCACCTATGAACCATGCTTGTGTGCAGGGCCTTTGAAATCAACTGACCCGCGATTTCTCCATCGAGCCGTCTAACAGATAAAAATCATGCAGCTGACACCTCTGTACTGCGATCCGCAACTAAACGTAGTTCTCGCAGCAATGTGTCCGCAATTCTCGAACCGCGGACTGCGAACTGCGCAATAGCAATATCACCTTGATTGGTACATTCTAGGTGAACAAGTAGGCCCCATGATTTTACCTCGCAGCAAAGTGTCCGCAATTTTTGAACCGCGGACTGCGACCTGCGCAATATCACCTCGATTGGTACATTCTAGGTGAACAAGTGGGCCCCATGGTTTTACCGGTTTTTTGCCTTCGCTGTGCCGCAGAACGGATTTTTATCAACTGCGGCACTCTCAGATATAAAAGACCAGCATCAGGGTCATAAACATCGTTCTGACTTCTCTCCCTGGCTCTTCATTGATTCCCTCCTGGGTGGCTCCCGAAATTTGCTTCAGGCAATGTTCAGTCTCTACAAGCAACGTCTGTTCCTACTCTGGGTGCCGCTATTGGAAGCTTCTGGACCAGTTCTGTCTTCCATCGCAAGCAAGCTATTGTTGTGAGGACCCAATATTTTTCCTGAATCAAGTTGGCCAATATTTGGACTGTTTTGTACATTTCATTTTCTCCGCTTCCTACAGTTCCGTGGTTCACCAAAAAGCATCCAACGCCGCCAAACTGGGGAGAATTTTTTTTAATATTCAAGACCTGATGGCGAGGCAGTCATCTGGCTTCACGAAATATCATCGCCGTCCCTGGTGTCTGTGGTCCTTAATCGTGGATTTGGTGTCACAGGTTTAGTGCTGCCCGGTGCACCAGTGGGCCTGTATTTCTTTCACGTTAGCTGAATTGGCGGCGCGGTGTTGCATCATTCGACCCTTCCGAGTCGATGGGCGGCTTTAATTTAGTCTATGTACTGCCCCTGTATTTCTGGAATGCACCCCGGTTAATGCCTGTTTCATACCTGCTCATACATTCCTGCCGGAGCGAAGCGGCGGCATGTCTTGTAGCGGTGTCGCGCTCGCTCGCGCGCCAAGCCCGAATCACCGCCTATCGGATCAACGGATTAGTCGTCAAACGAATACCTTGTCAAGATTCGGCATTTTCCGTATACGCAACGCCGGGTCTCACCCACGCCGTACCCACCAACGCTGGGTCCGTCCGAGCGTTTGACGTTCATATCACACTGTACAACACTCCCCTTGATATTGACTTCATTACATACTTCATTTCTCTTTTGTTCAATCCTCAATCTCGCCGTAACTATCATCTTCTTGGCTAATGCCGATTCTCTACTATTGTTTTTCTTTTGTTCCTCTGTCTCTTGGTTCCGGCCGACTATTGTACTGATATTTATCTTTACTCAATTTTCTCTACTCTCTCTCTGTATAAATACCTTACTTACTCTCAATACAACCCCAGCTTTTGACTGCCCACTGTGCACTGCTTAAGTTCATCTCACACCTTCGCTCTCGCTCTCGCTCTCGCTCCCGCTCTCGCTCCCGCTCTCGCCTCGCTCTCGTCGTCTCGCAATCGTCCTCGCCATCGCCTCCATCCTCGCTTCCACGTCTTCGCCTTCGTCATCGCATCTCTCGGCCACTTGGTCTCGTGTCACGGCACTAGGCTATTTTGAAACACTCACATTCTATTTGTTTCTACCGCCCTACTTCGTGTAGCTTACTTTTATTGTTAAGCTCGCGCCTAGTCGGTCGGCAGGCACGTCAGTGGCGATTGTGGAGTCCGTGAAAAGTAACTTATGAAAAGTAACTTGTGCAGAACTTGCCCCTTTCGTCAGGCGGGCCGCAAGTTAGCTTAAGTTTTCCCACAGGCTGCAAATCTAACTTGTACTAACTTGGCGGGTTGCCAACTTGTATTGCCTTCAAGTCTTCTGAAAGACCCTTTTAAATTTATTCTATCTTCCTCTACTTCTATATTAGCAAGAATATACATCTGTAAGAGCACCGCATGCCTCACCATAGAGTAACTACTAACAACTGCCACCCAACTGCTCACAGGGTCACCCTGACTCAATCAGTATCTTTGATATGCTGGATATATGCTCTCTTCCTCATGTATGTTCCACCTGCGGTCAGAAAATAGATAGGAGATGGACCGCGGAATGTGTGGGAAAAGGTTACATACTTTTCATGTCACTCTCACCTCAACTTAAATGACCTTCAAAACATGCTACCCATTCAACTGTTGTCTTGACATATAAGTTAAGAAGTGAACTGAAGGTAGCACAAGTTGACTGTGAGCAACTAACTTGCCCTGTCAAGTTAGATCAAAGTAACATGAACAAATTAACTTAGATGCCATCAGTTACAACCAGTTTGTCTGTTTCTCCAAGTTAAACAACCCTGTTCTTTTCAAACACTCCGTTCATCGAGTTGAACTGCAAGATGCTAAGTTAATTGAAGGTAGCCAAAGCTAACTTAAGTGAACTTGTGGGCCAAGTTATATCAAGTTAACACAACCAAACTAATTTATGGCATCAGATGGCATCAATCCTCGGCCAAAATCAACTTGTACAGTCAATTCATGCAAGTTAGCATCTTGCAAGCCTCAAGACATTCAAAGACTCAAACCGAGAGTATTCAATGATTAAATAACATCTGCACATCAAGTCTGGTAATATTTTGAGCTGAACATTGGCCGGATTTGATTTTTGGGGCACTTCACATGTTCAGAGATGCAATTCCGGTATAGCTGTCATCGGGGGAACACCTGACATAAAAAGGTTAGGTCTGATAGGGGGCGGGTGGCGAAGCGGTTATGTCACCTTCCCTCAGCCGGAAGGTCCCGGCTAACGTAATCGCGGGATTACGTTGTGGGTTCGAATCCCACGCACCGTGGGTGGTTTCAGTGGGTAGTGGCACGGTTGCATTCCCGATGCCGAGTCCCACAGTACCGTGGCTTGAGCCGTCATGTGTCTTTTCCATCCAGGGTAGCCAGATCCCTTTCATGCCTTAAAATAGTAGTCCGGTGGTGGCCGTCATGTGGGAATGCCTTGCAGACCTGAGCGCGGTGCTCGTCACATCACAACGAAGACGTGGGCAAACATTCCCAAAAAGAAAAAAAAAAAAAAGGTCTGATGTTTGAGTAGTCATACACTCAAGGAAATCCCACACGTCCTTGATCTTCCAAAGTCAAAAGCAAGTTAGTTCAACTTTGGGGAAAAACAGCCATTGTACTTAGAACGGGCATTGTAAAAGTACCCATGTTGCCTAGATCCGATGTATGAATAATATCTTTGCAAAATGAACTCAACCTTGATGTCCTACACCTCCAATGCAACTCTTCGCCAGCTTGAACTTATTTCTAGTAGAAAATTAGTCACGACAACACGGATCATTGCCTCAAAGCATCATAGGACTGCAAGAGACTCATATTTGAGGTGATATCGGGTGCTAGGATGGCACCCCATAGGCACCGGGACGAAAGAACCATTAACATGTAATTTACTTATTTCAACTTAAGTTAACTTATTTGTGCACAACTTGTACTTACACACCGTCATATGCTTGGATTACCAAAGATGGTGTTGTAAAGAGCCTCGGACGACTTGTATCGCTCTCGAGGAGATATTTCATGTTCATGTAATAATTCTGGTGGTGACGGACCACCCTCTGGACATCGAAAACTGGTTGAGGTCACAGGTTACAGCGACCTCTGCTGAACCGCCAAACCGTCACGCAGACCTCAAATTGCCCGAAAACCACAAAAAGGTCCAAAATCAATTTTTTGTTGGTGTCACGCGAAAATCCAGTCCTTGTCATAATGTCGAATTGGTTCAATTCTTTCATGGGTCATGCGGGGGTTAGAATTGAACGAAATTGTGCAGTACTTTTTTGAGCGCATTTACACAATTCTCTTGACACAGAGCGGCAAGCTCCTTTTTCCGTTGGACAAGGTAGGCATCAGCACTCCCAAAAGCCCGCGGAAAACGCGCCCGTACAATCGTTTTTATGGACGTATTCTGTCAATCTAACAACCGCCGTCAGTTCTGGTCAACAAACGATGATGGCGACGACTCTTCGAGTGCTGGAGGCAGCACAGGGCCGGCGAAAACTGTCAACACAAAGCAGGAGTTTGATTTTGCTGAGCTTGAGCCGACAAGTACGGAGGAATCGGTCGCGGAACAGAAAGTATGTCCTCCAACACCTCTTGCCGCACACACTCAATGACCTGGAGCTAGTTGTCATTTGACAAAGCTGTCGCTCCACATATTGAAGAACTCAAGGAACGCTGGCCAGAGAATGACGCTGGAAAGGGGATTTACACCGATGAGAAGGGTTTCCAGTGTGAGTTGACTCCGATTCGGCTCAACATCTGGGGATCACATATAGCCCGTTGAACCGAACGCCTGAGAGGGATACTGCACTCACTGCAACATCTTGTTCCCCACATTCGATCGGCCGTACTAAGCGCTTATTGTAAGCGCCTATTTCAGCGCCTATTTTACAGGCCCTTCATTCAGTGCTGACTCATGCATCCAGGTCCCCGAATCCGTCAAGTATGTACATTGGCCTCGTTGCAGTGTTCTCCTGTGTTATTCCTTCGGCACTGTACGACACTGCTTTGGCTGCTCCCCATAACTGAGACTGTTTTTTTTTGTACTTATATCGAGGTCGCCGGAAGAACCACCGATGCGCCACATTGCCTTCGGGTTTGACAGGAAGATCGAAGATTTCTATTCACATCAAGCCCCCGCTGCATGCCCCTGGTCCTCCACTACTGGCATGGACGGCTTCCCGACTTTCGTAATTCAACCTGTACGCCGCCCCCATAACCTCGAGCTCTCACTGAGCGCCAGCGCTTCACTGCTCCGACGGAAATCACAAACTTGTTCGATACATTCGGCGCGCTGTATGTTGAGCTCACCGGCAGAATCACCGATGTGCCACGGTGCCTTCGGCTGTGTGACAGGAAGATTTCAACCCATTTATATACAGGTCAAAAGGGCGCAACGTGCTCTGGTCGGCTGCCACCGCTTGCCGGCTTCTCAACTTTTTAGTAATCCACGCCGTACGCCGACATAACCGGGAGCTCTCATAAGGTTCTGGAAGGGAAAATTGTTCCAGGGCGGCTGTTCCTTCTTCCTTATCTTCGGTCTCCCCTCTCATCTATCTCCCCGAAGGACCTTCCAAGGCAACAACGGCCACCATGTTTTCCGGTCGAAAGAGTAAGTCGGCCTCGTACCGTAGCCGGTTCCTAACTGCCTTTATCTAGAGGACCGTTCAATCCAGGCCCAGCCCAACATCACGGGGCATTTTCTCGTCCAGCGCGTCCGAGGGTCGACGAGCAAAAGCAACAAGGTGCTCACCCTGGATAAGAAGACTATGTTTCCGGTACGTTTCTGGCCTCCCCTCTCGTTGCCGTCCTATTGATATTCCTTTTTCAGCTGGACGACGAAGACAACGGTACCGAGGAGGGAGGTGAGACCTCGCTGTGCTGGGATCGATCGGACGAGTAATGAATACCTCGGTAGCCGCTCAAGGCTCTGCTGAGAGGATCGGAGAATCGCATAGGGTTACACTGGACAAGCGGGATAAGACGGTCGGGACCCTTCCAGAAGCTGCCGCTTCTGCAGGTGCGTGGTCGCTTCCTCGAGTCGAAGTGAACTAATCTAATTGCGTATCAGCCACATTGGTCAACATCGGTCGTGTCAGCCCAAAAGACCCGAAGGACAACGGGGGGTCCTCCCATTCCATCTCTCTGGTACGCAGACCGATTAATTCCGGACTAATGCTCGCCTGATTTGCGCTTTCAGGGAAAGAGAAGGCGCGATGATGATGCGGGCAATAATGATGCTGATGTGTTCCTGCAGAGACAGACTGAGAACACCAGTACAGATCCAGACGGAGAGGAGCAGGGGTCAAGAAAACGGCGGCGTTCGGACCACTTTGCCCAAGCCACCATGACGCCGCCTTCGGCGGGTTCCGGTCAGCAGGGGACGAGTGATCTATTCCGTGCTCGTCAAGCCCCGTTGACGGAAGCAGCTCACTACGAACAACCGGGACAGTCAGTTCTTTCACCTTATAACTCCACAAATGCATCTGTTAACGGGATTTCAGCGGCGGAGACGCTCCCCCTATCCCAAGCTTCATGAACTATCTCTCAGGCGAGGAGATCTCCGAGTACATTTTTTTTTGACCATGCCCCGCCACATACATGCTCAATTAATGCGACAGCCACGCCGCAGCGCCACGCACGCCCGTGTCCGCGTCGAAAGCTAATGGGGGTCAAGCGTCACCCAGCGGTCTGCTGCATGCAGAAGGGATCGCATATACCCCACCTCGGCGACGTAAAAAACGCCCATTCTTTCGTGGCCTTCCCAGGATTCGGATGCCACTTCTGGATGTCGGAAATGGTATTTTGGGCACACATTACGCCCCCTGTCAATTTGATTGAACGATACAGGGATATCTAAAACCTTCCAACCGTCGTCTGAGGGTCTGCTTCCGGACGTTCCAAACGACATCGAGGCAAAGCTTAAGGCAGGAGGCTGTTTGCTAACGATTCACGAGATGTGCGCGTTTTTGGTTCACCCGTCTCGGTGCTGAGTCCTTCACCAGATCACCACAAGCGGATCCATGTCATACGATAAGGCATGGGCAAGATGGGATCCAGTTCGCCGCGATAACTGCGGACGACCTCGATGAGCAGGATGTCCAACCCACGGATGTAGAAACCAATAGCCCGGCCAAGACAGGGTAAGGCTCTTCGTTCGACGAACCCGCCGCCAGCGCTTATCAACTTAATGATTTTAGCCAGGCGGGGATCGAAACGGCCGCCAAATGGGAAAGTCCCGTGCATAGCACGCGTCTTAGACTTAGGCTGAAATTGAGCCCCGAGGATGAATACACGGTTACCATTTGCTACAAGTTCAAGGTACAGCATACAGTGCCTTTGCTCTTGTTGGTGTACTCATGAACATCGTTTAGTTCACAATTGACAGCAAATGTGATTTACCCGTTGACACGAAAAACTTGGAGCGACCTTTATCCCAGCCGGAAGTCGTCGCTCTGATTGACTTCAAGGTTGAGACTCAGCCAGGTCAAACCCACGTGGATCAGTCGTATGCCAACATGGGAGTTATGGCCCACCGCAAAAAATCGATTGTGGACCGGCACTTGTGGGTAGTTTCTACCGCCATTGCGAACGATTCGGCTGATTTTATTCTACGGTCTACACCGTGGTTTCGATCGCCCAGACAAGACTTACAAAGTTGGACGGCAACAGCAGACTTCGAAAGGGCTCACAGGAGTTCTGGGATTTATTTCCGGCCATCCGGTGGCTACAGCGACGTTTGCTTATGGTAAAAGCGATCAAACCATGGTGGATGCTACTGATACCAAGGTGAGGCGCCATCGCGTTACTGGCGGACATTTGACCTGACCTTTCCGAGCCCATGCCCAGGTGCCTTGTGGACTATTCACCGGGAGAAGAGTGGGACACAGACGCAGAATCATACACGTCTTACAACATTACGTGCCAACCGCAGGCCATTCGAATGGGTCATGACGGGGCGGAGTTTCACCCCCTGGACGTCAAAGTAGGAATGGGGATCAATGTCCATCCGTCGGTACGCCTTGCGCAAACTGCGTATATATTTTCTCACGTTCGGGCCTGGAGGGATTGGAACGACCGCTCCCCAAGATATCCTTCATAAATCGCAACCAGATTTTGATTCGGGTGGTAAACCCTGCGTCAAAAGCCGAAGTACGGGGAATCGTGGTGCTGATCAGTGTGAGTTTGATATCTCTCCCCTGATCGCGTGCTAATTTAGTCGCAAGAATTATTTTGAAAACGTCCGAAGCGACAAAAAGATGGTGATATCTGAAGAGACAGAGGTCAATTTAACTATAGCAAGCGTAAACGGTAATTCAATCCAGTCGTGACATCGGTACTGCCTGATCAATGGACTAGTTTCGGAGGCGGCCGACCATGCATTTCCTTCGAAGGCTACAGTTCAAGCTCCGGATCCTGCACAGCTACACAAATTGGCCGCGGCACCGGCAGTTCTTCGCTCCTCGATTCCTGATCATGTGGTAACAACTTCCCGTCTTCGTCTCTTGCGTGATGCAAAGTGGAGACGTGTCTTGTTGCCTATGCTCGAGATGCCGACAAGCTGGATGGTCGAATGGCAACTGTCCCGAGCCAAGGCCAAAAAACGGAAGCAGGAAAAGGAAAGGGAACGCAAAAGAGAGTCGTGTCATCAGGAAAACCCCCCTCAGATATTTTGAACAATTTTCTGCGAAAATGTGTGAAAATAGCATCAGTTCATTGATTCACGAAAATGTGCAAAAATATGTTTCCCCCAGGAAAAATTACAGATTTTCTGCAACTTTTGACCAAAGTTACGCCGAATGTTGTGCCACATTTAGGAGAAATTATGTTCTATATCTTACTGTATTCCACTTATAAGACTTGGGGGGAGGGGCCATAGCGGAGCTTGGCACAACTTCGTACTTATCTTCTTTGGTCAATAACTTACTCATATTCCTGCCCGTAGATCACACTGGCTGCCGTCTTCCTGACCTCACCCCGTACACTGAAATTGAGAAATCTAACATCTGCTTTGTGAATCGAGCCCTGTGCTTCTGAGTGAGTGCCAGTTTCAATCCCATCATGATACCAGACTGATCCATCCGGTTTAATAACTCGAGATGTCACCTTAGTGTTGCACTGTGATCTATCAGCTTCCTCTGAGCAGCGGTGAGCGGTGATGTATGAAAACCGCTGAGCTAGAGGCCGTTCTGATACATCACCACAGCATCGTTCCCCCAGCCCTCTTTCACTGCGTTCCGAGGTCCCGTAGACAGACCCTGTTTACGTGAGGCTACGTCAGTCTACATCAGTTTACTACGTAAACTGAGTGTGTCTATCCCACGTAGACTATTTTTGGTCTACCTGGGTCTATCGTCGGTCTACATCTGTCTACCCCGGGTAGACTATGTGTGTCTACCAAGGTCTACCACTGCCCCTACTTCCAGGGACTCTCTGCCACCCTCTGCCGCCTCCTCTGGCATCTTGATTGTGCTCGGGCACTACTTAAACACTATTCACCCAACGCCGTGCCGCATTGCGTAAGGCAGGGTAAGGCGTGATGCCCCTGATGTGGCAGCTGTCAGGGCGCTTCTGGAGTGCTCGGTGCAGTCTTTGCGAATGTTGAGTGATATTATGTACTGTAATTACTTCCTACGTATTTCAAAACTGTTTTTGGCCGACCGTAGCACTTGTAGAGATGAAGATTGTTCTTGGGGGCTCTTGTAGCGCTCGCGAAGGCAGCTCAGATCACTCGGAACTGCCACATCACGGGCATCACCGCCTTACGTTGCCTTACGGGATGCGCCGGGGCGTTGGGTGAGCACTGGATGGTGTTTGGTACTCGACGCGGTTCCGCGAACGGGGCTGAGGGACCGACCCGCCGGCGGGGGGTGTGGGCGCATGTGGGCAAGGTGTGTCTAGCTCGAGGTATGTCTACGTCTGTCTACGGGGGTAGACTAACCCTTGGTCTACGGACCCTCGGAACGCAGTGAAGGGTCTTCGGTGCTTCAGATTTCCAAGTATTCTATCTGTAAGTTGAAGAGGATACTTCCTCAGACTGAAAGCGAATCTATATTCAACATGTTTGGCGTCGTACGGCAGCGTCTGAGTATGAGGGTTTTCCGCTATTGCCATCGTTGCTAGAGAAGAGTAAGTCGGCCCATCCTAACAAGTGGGGTCAATACCTTCTCCTCTAAAGTCCGGTCCAGCCTTTTGGATGTCTTGATCACATCCCACTTCCGGATAATCTTGCAGTGTCGTTACCTCTTATCCCGGAAACTCTGAAAGGACGCATCCCAAGTGGAACGAGGCTCACAAAGTAGATTCAACGGAAGATTCAAGAAATATGACTCCGAAGTCGACACAGGGAAGGACGACGGAGGAAATGCCCCAGATCCTACAGGATCACGAACGGCGCTTAACCCAAGTCCCTCCCTGCCGCCTGACATTATCCGGTGGTGGGTGCCTAATCCGTCGAAGAAGATGTCTGAGTAGTCTCCGTAACAGATACCCTATATTGATGACGAACAAGTAAGTATCAATATAGGGTCTGTTAGCAAACACGACCATCTTGTTGGCCGACCCATCAATATTTTGCGGCCTTGCTCTTGGACCCCTTCTCAGGCAATAATTCTGCAAATATTTGAGCATGTAGAGGTCCTTCCAATGAGACAAACCTTCCCTTACACCTAAGCGATTGGCACAGTTATTGTGATGATATCGGATAGATTTGCGAACAACAGATTATCTAATCATTTTTTTGCTTGATCATGGATTGAAGGATTGGCTAGCCAAAACACTTAATTCTTGCTGGAGGATATCATCAATTTCACTTCATGAAACTATACAGACTGTTTTACATATATTCATGTTGTATTCATTGTGGTACGAAGGAAAGAAACGCCGTGGGCACAGCCACCTGATTGCGTAATCAGGCAGCCGCCCAACAATCGGGCCCTGATTGCTACAAGACTAATGTCTGAGTAACGACCCGTGGGCCTGACTTTGAGGGAATATCTTCCCAGTGCTTTTCGTGTATTCGCTAAGCTCGCGTTCAGTTGCGAACCGGTGCACGGATTCTCCTGTAGTCAAGATGTCCACGAAGTCCATCAAGTTGACGTGTGCATCCTCAATGGCCTGAATGAGAATAAGAATAGAGTGTGAAATTAACGTCTGGCGAGGAGAGGTTCCAAAAGACGGACATATTTACAGGCGTCGAGCGATTCGGGAATAAGGTCAAATTCCACGGCGCGGCAGAGTCGCTGCCAGCACTCGAGACTTTCGACGTCGTCACCATACGCCTGGCTGAAAGTCAGTCCCACAGCGCGGCTATAGCCCGCGCGTGCGTCGTCGGCGTCTCTCCCCCGGGCAGACCATTTGTAGACACAACGCAGCTGTTGAAATTGCTGCGACGCTGGGCCCGATGGGTCGTACTCGTATTTGGTATACGAGGAGAAGAACTGAGAGAGATGAGTTGGAGGTGATAATTTCGGTTTCTTGCAATCGATTTCTTCGTCGGAATCCTGCATGAGCCAGTAGGTTAGTAGCCATCGACAGTGCGATAAACAAAAAAAGCTGACACTGTCGCATACAGAGCGCGTCCGTTTACGACTCTTCGTCTTTTTGATTGGCGAAGGGGCCGGCGACGAGAAGAGGTCTGATGTAGGGGAAGAAGGCTCCACCTTGATGCTGACCGTTTCGTTCACTGTCAATGTGGAAATTAAAAGCCAGTAGCGACAATAAATACCTGACCGGCGTGCTACGAGGCGTAAGACATCGACGAAGGAAACAGAAATCGTTCACGAACCTCGTCACTAATGTGGAAGATGTACTGGAAGCAACCAACGTGCATTCCGATATGTTTTTCGGCCTTCCCCTAACAGGCGGATTCGGTGCAGTGCTCGCGAAGAGTTTGATTTGTCTGCACGGCGAGGAGCTTCGTCGTAGTACGGGCTGTGATTTGGATTGTGAGAACCGCTCCATCTCGTCTAGAGCATCGGTAATTTCTTGGGAGCATGGTTCCAGAAACATCGAATCGTATTCGTCGTCGTCCGTGACAGCAGAGCTTGGAGGCACAGAACAAAAACTGGATGAGATCAGTCATGAGCCCGAATGCATCTCAAGGCGACGTACCTCGAAGGAAAAGCCTCCTCCGCTCTATCCAGCTCTTCCAGAAAGTCGGCAGAGAAGTCATCGAGCCCAAAGCCGTCGATTTCCAGTGTTGGCAATTAAGGGGTTAATAAGGGTAAATTTTCATCTTAAGGCCTTAAGCTTAGCTAAGCCTTAATTAAGGGGCCAAATTAAGGGTAAAGTTAAGGGACCCAATTTTTTTTTCAGCAAGAGTGAAAATACAACAAGGATCAGCTACTACTCCTCATAATCAACCCCTGATCCCGATAATTCTCCATTATCTGGCTCCTCACTAGAGTACTCAGTGGCTAGAAGCTCCATGAGCAACTGTTCGTGATTAAAGGTTGGGTGGTGTGTCTGATGATCGGCGGGATGTGGAGCATCTTCACCGAAAAGCTTCGACAACGGTAGAGGAAGCCAATTTTCATTGCCCACAGCCACTCCATTAGAGAAAACCTTCTGCCAAGCCACCTTTGATTTAACAAGAACCTGCATATACAATGCTGTGTAGCAACACAAGGCCCCCGCTTGAGTCACCAAGCAAGTTGAGATGGCGTGCAGTATGGATGGAATGGAAGAAATATTTCCAGAAATATTATATAACTGCCATCATTAACCCTTAATTAAGGTCTAGGATCGATGAAGATTGAAGTGAAGGGTTAATATTAAGACCAATTTAACCCTTAGCTTAAGTTAAGGGCTAAGCCTTAATGCCAACACTGTCGACGATTTCGTCCTCAGACGCGAGTGGCATGTCCGCGGTGGAACGGCGGGGACAAGGGATTCTACGCCCGTAAGAGCGCGAGTTTTAACGGGCTGAGAGCCTCGAAAGAAATCTGTCCAGAATTGTTCGAGCGATGGTGGTAAGACAGAAGTGTGTGTGATTGTTTGGTGATTGTTTATTTGGCTAGCCCGCGTACAAACAAGTAGTCCAAAAGATCGACAAATAGAGTCCCCTTTGTCTTTCGTAATTCACTCAGCTGTTACTTCCCGATGCAGGTCAAAGGTGAAACATTAAAACCGTTGTCCTGATATTAGCTAGGTGACCTTGGTCAATTCAACCTCTCATCGCCGTTCATCTTTTGGCCTCCACGTACGCACGTCGCAAGTTGAAGACCCCCACGACCTCGGGGTGGCTTTGAGGGCAGATTTGAGGAATTTTTCGGGTCATCCTTTACAAGAGTTTCCCGGGACCTGCCAATGCATGTTAATAACTGCAAAGCAACTCCTCAATTTTCCCCTTCTCTGCCTGCGATATTTTGTGGCTTTTTCGTGGCGCTCCAATTATATCTACTGCAATGAAGCCAAGAGATCAACACACAATCCTCCTTGTTTGCTTGAAGTACTTCGCCATTCGCTCAGCTTAATCCTCGATGTCCAATATGCTTGTACGATGCGTTAGGTCGCCATACTTCTCATGTGTTCCCGCATAGTACGAATATGCTGCAGTGTACGGAGGGCCCGCCAGTTTCGAGTCCTAACTATCTTATCCGAGAACGTGGGCCCAGTTTCTCGGATAAGACGGATAGGGGAAAGCTTGAAATAAATGTTGACAGAGACGCAAGTGTTACGAGGAGCAAATTTCAGTAAATTTCTCGGATAGTCTCAGCACCTGTGTCCATGGAGAGATGGCGAGAAAAGTCGGCGAAAATTTGCAACCCAGAATAACATTGCGCAAGCTGTACCGAAGCTGTACCGAAGCGAAGGTATCATGGTTTTGAACCCAGGATATAACAGTCCAATGCATCGAATGCTTGAAATGACGCGAAACAGGAGTTGCCTGAGAATGTTGAACATATGCCCACCCGACGAGAGAACGACCAGAACTGCCTGAAAGGAGGACCGCGGGGATGAAGTGAATGATATTGCGGGGGAAACAAACCACAAGTTGACAAAGGAAGCGATAGTACTTTGACCCTGCCGGTGTAAAACACACTGGGGCAGAGATACGTAAAATACCTACTGAAACACAGAGACGAGGAACACACAGAATGTAGAGGGATCCGCCTTGACATGTAAAGTCCAACGTGGGGAAGGCTCGCACGGAGAAGTTGTCGCACAGAGAAGCTGTTACTTGGAGTAAAGAGATGAAAAAGGCTCGATAATGATGATTCTGAGTTACAACAATGCCGGCCTTCATCGGGGGGGTGGACGGTAGGATGTAGAGCACGGATAAGGGCTGAGTACAGCCAGGTAGATTTATCAAACCAATACACATTCGTAACTATGGTAAAAAAAGAACTGGAATTTTGCCTCAGGTTATGACAAGGAGGCTAAAGGTGAAGATTGAACTGGCAAGCCGTAGAGTAATGATGCGAAGTAAGATTTTGGGAGAACTGACGGGTGGCCGAATTCGAGTTGAATTCGTGTTGAAATAGCCGCTGAGTTGAATGTTGGCGTGGACACATCTGACTGTGCTTTATGGAGAACAATCGTGGAGGGATGTCGGGTTTCATGCAGTCCCTAGTCGGACGGAAATCAGCGTGATTGAATCCAGGTTCTTAAACTTGGAGTGACGAAGCACCCTAGGCACGGAACGACGAGGCGCCAGAAAATTGTCGAGAACAGACAAGGATGAGGAATCGAGAAAATCACGCAAACAAACAGCGAAATCATGAAAGATCCACAGGTAGGAATGACAGCACATATTTTAAAGTTCCTGAGCGTTGAAAAGCTGGGATTGAGATATTCACCTGGCAAAATATAATCAATAAGGAATAGATAGGGGCGATATCGGATGAGTAGAAGCCCAACACAGCTGGGTAACTCGGGCGGAGAGCGGAGGAAGAAACTGGCAGCTTTGAATTGCATTTAAGAGATTTAGCCGACCGTCCGAGGTCTACGGGAGAGTGAGGAAGTCCACGATGGGAACAGGGGTCGCGACAACGTCTCTGAAGCCAAGAACCGGGCGGGTTGTTGTTCACATAAATTGCAGTGGCAAGAAGGAGTGGGGTCACCGCGCAGAGGGACGGAGGGGGAAGGAAATTAACGTGTGGATCGTATGCCGTCGGCCTCAACTCGGTCGCCCTCTACATCAACGCGTTCTTTTTTCATCCCGGGAGCTGTGTTAGAACCAAGGACACCTGCGACACGAGTTATCAAAAAATGCGAAAAGCTGGAGGAAAGGAGAGAATGGGAGGAGATGGGGCGAAAAAGAAGAAGAAGAGAAGACACATACCTTGGCTTGTGATTCATACAAGCCTTGACGCCGTTCGTGGGGTATCCAAAAACGGGACAATCTTTTCCCTCGTGCGCCAAGCACGTTAGGTTTTGCTCGAGTTACAATTAGATCCAGCCCTCGTCGAATTAACAACTCACTTATTATTCAGCCCAAACAGATCTGAATCAACGCTCGTATTGCCATTGCCCACGCAGCGCGGGTCGCAGGAGAGGTAGGCGGAGTCGGCGTCGCGGAAAAATGTGTCCGCATAGCCGACCAGAGGAGGAAATGGATGTCCGGCGGGATGTGAACAATTTATTCGAGAATGGGAATGGATAACACACAGACGCGCTTTAATATCCCACGCCGGAGCCTTGAAGAATGGTGTGGCGTTGGTTGAGTCGTCGGTGAGCTCGTTGTCATTGTTTTGATCTAAGGATGAGCCGCCGTCGCAAACTCGCGCTCCTCTGCGCTAACTCCTGCTGGATCAAGACATTGCGGAGGATAGCGGAGGGGGTCGCGAATGTGGCGCCGAGAATACGCCGCTGACTGGGAATTGTCGGCGCCAAGTTCCAGGTCATGGTGTGATGAAATTCGGAAGAGAGGAAGGATCAATGCAAGGTGAAATTGATTTAACGCACTACATCTATTTCGCGAAGGTTTTGTGAGGCGTTGATTGCGAGGTACGCTGCCCTTAGGTCAGATATTATTTTTTCGTACAAAGGGAAGATGACCCAAGAACTTTGACTAGCATTCAACCTGAATTCAATTAGAGTGTCGAGTGCCCACCGGAGGCATGGGTGGCTAGAAAATCATAAACGAGAAGACGTAAAGCGAAGAGGTCCCGGACAGTGCAGCAGCTTACCTTGAATTCGTTGACGACGGGGTACGATAAGTAGCATTGAGACTCATCTGTGATGAATCAGCGTTGTACTTCCGCGCGACTGGGTGCTGTTACTTCCACGTTGGAGCGCCTTACGACTCAAGGATGGAACTTTAGCTTGAACGGAGCAGAATGAAAACCTGAAGCAGTAAGCACGATAGGACAATAAGAAGATCTGAAGTCTGAATCCGCTGGGAGGTAGACTCTACGTAGAATTTCGGGTAGAATCGTCGCTAATCAATGTTTTCGCCAGTGGAGCGCGAATTAGCGAGGTTCCCCGCAAGTTCCGCGTCGGAGTTCGGGTAGTGTCGTGGGACACCCGTGTTTGGTCGGATATCACCGTTTTCGTCTTTTGTTCTCATACTGCTTCACTGTTCGGCGTTCACCGCTGTGGCTCAGTTCCTGTTTGGGCCACTACCTTCCGCTTCCCAGAACGGCATTTCTCTGTCTTCTCATTCTTGCTGCAACCCAACTCCTCATCAGTTCCGACTTGCCAAGCGTCGCACGCCTCCCCCGCTTTCCCGACCCTGGTAGCTCCGTTCTGAACGGCTATAGTAGTCCCGCCGCTGGTGCCGCCCACCGCGATATTGCAGGTAAGAACCGGAATACTGTTAACAACGCGGCCCTTCAGTTCAACTGGGCCCCGGAACTCTGCTATACCTCCCCACGAGGTCCAATTCCGTATCTCTTGGTTGTACATAGTACTGTATTTGTTCTGGCAATAAACAGGATCTAACCCACCAATTCATCATTGCCGGATCGACCTGAATTCGGAAACGGCGAGGTTATCTCTTGGCGAGGGTTTCGGAGCAACATTTCAGCTATAAAACGGGCCACAAATCTTCGAAAAAATCAGTTCCCCTTCCTTCTACTCTCCTTCAAATCTTACCCTCTTTCCTTTCGACCCACGCTCATTGCCTTCTCTCTAATCCAGCTATGGAACCGCAGACGTCTGCTCGCACACAGATCAATACCAGGCCGACTAATTACTCGGTGTGCCCGGACAAGCTTCTTGGTCGACGACGGACGCGTCGCTGACGCGCCCTTGTGAACCGGTTCGGCCGCATATGCGATGGCTGGGTGGGAACATCTGCCAAACTATCTACCCGAACTCTACCATCTTTCCCGCATCATTCCACCGGTTTTCTACGGTTTTCCTCTCGCATCAATTCTACCCGACATTCTACGCGGACTCTACGGTGGAATTGTTCCCAACGGATTCAATGCTCTCAAGAAGATGAATGGCTGGGGCGGAAGCAAAAGTCTGGAAGAGCACACAAGCATTTGAATCAGGATGAACCACGGTTAGACTAATGGACGCCGGGACATACCGTGAAGTCTCTCTCGAACCGGAAGACATAACGACATCGAACTGTTTACATTGAGATCATCCAGTCGATGAGGGGGAAGATGGATTTTGAAACGCACGGTATTGCGTGCGCACGCGAGCGTCGGCCCGAGATTTCATTGCTGGTGCCAGTCATCCCATGCTCACTGCTGGGGTAGGCGGTGATGGCGCGCCTCGCATTGAGCGTCCACATCATAGAGACGGCGTAGAGCTTGGGCAGCGGCACGTTGTATGCGGTGAACACGATCAAGTGCACGTCGGTCATTGAGATCTGGGAGAATATAAGGTTGAACATCGCGCTGAGATCGCAAACCTTAGCTTCCCGGTCGCCAAGGTGTGGAGAGCGTATGTACCAGAGGGTTAGGGAGCGGCGGTCTGGAATGTGAGGCGGATGAGCCCATTAATTAGACCTGGTCGTTCGTTCGTTAGTTGGATGCGTTGAGGCGGAAAACCAAACTGGACGGACCGGCAATTTGAGGGAGAACATCCTTCCGGGATGTGAGTAGGAAGTACGCCGTTGTGAGGGATGTCTCCGGCTGTACACGGGATTAGTTTCACGGATCGGGAGATCAAGGTAATATTCACCAAATACGGACCCCAGGTGCGCCGCAACTGAAGGGCGTTAATTGAGATCCACACAGCAGAGCATGAAACACGTGTGCTTACACCACTCTTTAATAGGATTGTTCTGCTGGACCGTGATGTAGTAGGTCTATAACAGTGACGTCAGAGAAAGAGGAAAACATCGGCTGAACTGTGCGCACCGCTACCACGATAGACAGAAACGCGAAAAAGAACAACACCGTAATCGGCACGACGACATACCACTTCTTCGAAATGACCCAGAGGCACCAGCAGAAATATGATTGGACATATGGAACTCGCCGAATCTCACCATGAGTGGATTGCCGGCTTACCACTCCCCCCGGATGAGTCAGTGTGGTGAACGGAGCGCAGATTTTAGACTAACCCAGGTCACGTAATTCAGCAGAATCGCTCCATTTAAATCAAAATGGGCGATAAACATGATCCATATGATCACACTGAAATAGGTCAGCACCACACTGCTGGCGCCTCAGAGACGACACACAACGCTTGGATGGACTTGGGCAACGTCAAGAGCGCAAGAACTCCGACAATTATTTTGAGCGGCTTTTTGTCGTTGTACCAGGTGAAGTAATTGGCGAATTAGATCCAAGGTCAGAGAATTGGTGTAGGAACATGTGAAACCTCCGCGCACCTGGCTAGACAGGACCCCTGGAAGGATCAAGTCCAGACATGAGCCAATGAGCTGCGGCAGCCGAAATCAATCCTGGGAATCTCGGAGGACGAAAGATACGTACCCATGGTCCAAGCTCGAAGTTGACCTCTTTTTGTTGGGTATTAGTGAGCGTTCCCGACATGATACTTAGCGACGAAGGGTATGATAGAATCCATCGACCCATCGCGGTTCGCTTTATAGACATTCTCGTTCGTGTGCACGACGGGCGCATCGAAAGGAGCGTTCTTATGTGGGGCTTGGCTTGGTTTCGCCCGCACCGCGGCGTTAGGGTGATGACATCGTGCACCAAGAAATCGTAGCGATATTTGGCTCCATAGATTCAGGGGACCAGGGCCACATCCGATATGCTCTGTTAATTGGAAGAAATCAGCATGCATGACCGAATCGAAGACGAGCGCTCTGAATTTGTAACAGAACCGTGCAATGTATGAAATATGAGATCTGTCTCGCGCTGCTCATTCGCCGATCGTTTGCCGCCGCTTGTGGACGAATTTTGGAAACCCTGCCACGACGCCAAGGAGGTTCCAAAGACACTAGGGAATGTGAGACGAACTCAGTATCCAAAGGTGTTGCTAGGAGATGAATATTGACGTGAATAGCTGGGAGTGAGTCGGGAGAGAGCGGTGAAACCAGATTGAGTGGTAAAATAACGTGGAGGCTCACCGAGTCAAGGCCGCATGATGACTAGCGTGCACAATTTGAGCTATTGAGTGCGGGTGGAAGTCGTTCAGGATGCGAATCACAGGGGTTTCAGACGTAAAGCAGCGCCCCTGGGCGAAGAGCAGTGAATGATGGGCTTCAAAAATCAGCGGTGTAATGAGAGAGGACAAACTTTAACGCACGGTTTGAACGGAAAGTCGGCGTCGATGGGATAACCGGTGCGCAATGTAAACGGAATTTAAGTACCTGCATTTAAACTGTTAAGCTGCCGATCAGAGGAGAATTGATGACTCACCTGCTGGTATAAAGGCGAGTGATGGAGGAATCCAAGGTTGGGAGGCATCGTCGCCCTGAAAACTATATCAGGTAGCGCCTGTGCTACCGTCGAATCAAACTCACACACGAAAGAAGGGAACTGAACGAATGAGCACCGTACGCCTGCCTACAAGAAATCAGGAACCCAGAAATCGTTGCAAAAGAGGACGACTTCTCGTTCGACTCGGGCTGGGTGTGTTCGCGTTTTTCTGTCCAATATTATTTTTGGTCGACATTCTGCTGTGGAAGATCAACGCCAATGGATGAAGGTCGCGCGGAGTGCGGTAGTAATTGAAGTCCTGGAGGGAATTCCGTGTTGGCAGGCAGCCACAAAGATTGTTGGTCAATAGCTCGTAATTCGGCAATGGAACTATCGCAGACAGTACCGGTTACGCATGAGGTGCGTCTGCACCCTGTCACACTGAACCTTCACGGAGGGGACCCGTTCGACTTGGGCTGGGTGCATGTACATCTCGTGCTCGAAGAGACGGTGACAACGGCAGAACTTTCGTGATCATTCGTCAGTAGAAGGGCGATATGGATGTACAAAATGGGTGTAACGAGAGCCCGAGCCCACACGGTCGCAAGCGCGCTACGAGGTGCTGCCATGTTACCAGAGATCTATTTGTCGCAGAGCAAGTTATGAATCGCATGATCGCAGAGAGAGGGATGGCTGGAGGGAAGAATTCTCATTTCGCCCGCGACTTGCACACAACCGTTTCCAAGCAGCCAATTGAACATGCGACTGGGTCCAAGACGAGAGATCAAAGGGTGATAATGAGCGCGGGGGAAGACGTCTCCATGTGTCCAAATACGTTGGTAGAAGCCAGGCCGAGCCCCACCTCGATCAGATCCAAGTGTCCGAGGAAGTACAGGTGTATTCTTGACGCTAAATGTCAGCCTCCGGGACCCGGGTTGTCGAGGAGAAAAGGTGGAAGCCAGGAAGGGCAACAACCCAAGGACTCGAAGCACCGAGCAGTTGAGATGATTGAGAAACGGACGTCACGCAGGGGAAACGATCGTTAGCGCGGTTCGACGGGGGGACAACAGGGTTTAGAAAAGTGGACATGAAGGTGGGAAGCAAGACCTTAGTAGCGGTTTGATCCGGAATCATATCAACACTGCCACTTCACGTCCTTCGTCTCACCGTCAACCCATTTATCGCGCGCCGTTCCAAGTGCATCCACGCCAGTTGAAATTAATGAAAAAAAAAAGACACCCTAGTCGTCCCTCCTAGTCTTCCGCTGCGTTCCACCGCTACACCCCTCCGCGGCACCAGCACAATAAGTCCTTGTATTGCCCTCAAATTGCCCTTGTGGTATGCACCACACCGTTTTTTCGAAGCCGTAGAATATCTCACAGGCATTACAGTGACCATTTTTCTTGCTTTGTGAGTCTTGCAGTCCGTTATGATGCGGGGTTGAAAGTTTCCTTACGTTCCTTGGAATCGCGTATCATTTGGCGTGCCCCAGCCAGCGACCGAGCAAGCCAACTCACGTCTCACACGAAAGTTATGGGGCTGCTCGATTCTTCCCGAATCATGTACGCCGACCCTTGCCTCCGCAGCTGCATGGATTCTGACCAGTCATGTTGATAGATCGACCTATATCTTTTTTTTACGCTTGTCTGCTTGCCTTCATGGCTTATCGTAGCTTTCGTCTGGCATTGCAAGATGTGGACTCACACAAAAATCGGTCCAGTTTTCCTCATCAACCTAATATCTGGCTTGTCCCTCGCCAGTTGGCCCATGTTCGCTCCGGCTCGATTCGGCAAAAGCCCTCAGCTCGCCGCCGTGCTTCAACATTCTTTTCAATCCTCACCGCGGTTTTGGGGATGGTGCTACGGATTAGTTGGTCGTTGTGTGCACTCTATTCTCTACGTGCACTGACAGGTTATATGCAAAGGGCACGGCTCAGTCCACTGTGTTTACCGTTATATTCCCGCCCTCCCTCTACATCTTCGCACAATTGACGGGTTTAAGCACCGGAGTCTTGTTACGAATATCACTCACCGTGACGTGCACGCATGGAGAGCGGGAAGACCTTGCTGGGAAGCACCCATGCAATCGGCCCGAACGATACACCATATGCGAACGTGAAGATGTAGATCCTGCTGTTCACATCGCGCCTCGACCAAGTGCGACGGACTAGACAATAGAATTTGAAAGGCAGCTTACACGACAGCGACCCACGCGGCAACGGCGTGCTCGGGCCAGTTGTCTTTAAATTGCAGTACCTGCCGGTGTCCGAAGAGCCCGAGCTTCAGCCCGCGGCAAGCAAGTTCCGGACACGCACGAAGAGTGCAATGATCAGATGCGAAACGGCCATCGCGGCGCTCCCGCCTGCGAGTAACGTGGGTCAAACTCGGCTCGATGATCGTATTAAACGGTAGCTTACCTCGGAGTAACGGTTTCCTTCCTGTCCTCGATAAATCAGCACACTGGATGGAAAAACGAAAGAGATAGCTGAAAAGCGGTACTTGCCCAAACGATCAATATTGACAACAGCCGGTCCCACCGCAAGGAACTGTACGCCGCCGATCCCGCCGGAGACGAGGAGCCCACTTGTTATTGAGACGCGCCGCTCGCGTCTGATTTTAATTCGTACCAAAATTTGTATTGTCCTTTGACTAACCGTAGATGACGGAAACGAAGGAGTGGTTAACAAAGAATGCGAGGTACTGCGCCTCTGCGTCGTCCACCACGTCCTGCTACACCGACGAGAATAGCGAGATCAGGATGTTTAGGGGGTTTAGGCAGGTGATTGCGCTCCAGCAGGAGTGCGATGTCAGTTGTGGGTGGAGTGGAAGACGACGCACAGATAGTACAACATCAAACCCGCAGGGCTCCGGTTGAACCGGTCGTAATCTGGGGACTGCAGCAGCGCTTGTACTAGCACGTTCAGGATCTGTGAACCGCGATTTGTTAGATCACAATCCCAAAAATGATGAACCGAAGGACGTACACTACTCGGCCTATCCGTCGACCTATTCGACGCGTGGAAGGCATACAGGCCCTGCCTAAAGGCAAGGGAAAGACCCGAGAGCAGCTATATGCGGAAAAAATCTGCTGTCGGCAGACATTCATCTAAACACACACGCAAACACACCAAAGAAAATACCTGGCTCCTGCAACATGCTCTCCACGCAGATTCGCATTAGCCCGACATACTTGTACCCGCCAAAGACCATCAGGAGCGTCATCCTGCTCTAGTGTGTTAGCTGCATTTTCTTTTACAAAACCTCGTCGCAGATAACGAAATGAGATGCCGCCCACTCGTATATAATGAAATGACGAATCACGAGAAGTGACCGACAGGCCAATGGGGAAAAAATTGCAACACGCACACACGCACCACAACAATGGCGCCACAAAACTCAGGATCTGGAAGCTCATCAGCCGCAGGTTTGCGGCCTTGTCCTCCGCGCCCGACAGCCCCGCGACGTGCAGCACGAACGCGGCGGTGAGGATGCCGTCTATGACGAAGGCGACTGTGTGCGGAGTTAACCCTGGTGTTGGTGGGGATGGAAGGGAATACGCTTACCGATCATCCAAAAATTGTATGTACGCCTTGTAGGTGACGAGTTTGAGCAGTTTGTAGAGCCGAACGCCAAGAATCAATCAGCGCAAATTCACAGAAACCCCAGCGCTTACTCACCCGATTGATATCCTCACACAACGACGCCAGCGCCATCGTATACATTACCACCTCCCACTCGTCAAACTCAGGCTGCTGAGTCGAGCGTTCGAGGGGCTGGCGCACGGCCTGCGAGTACACGAGGAGGAAGAAAAGCCAGACGACGATGTGGAACATGTTTTGGTAGCGCGGGACGGAGGGGCGCGAGGGGTCGGGGTGCCAGAGGAAGGGCGAGGTGGGGCGGGTGTTTTCAGGGATGTGGGGAAGAAGGAAATGTTAGGAGTAAGACGAGTGGATGTCGTGGGATTCGTGGAACTGAAAAATTAAGTATGACGCGCATAAATAAATGAATCTGATTTGGACTTGGTGTTACCAGCTCGTGTGTTGTCGAATGACAGCAAATATTAACGGGAATCAGGTCCAGACGAAACAAATCACCACGACCATGAAGTTCCAGAGAGACGCGACAAGAAGATTGCGGAGTCTTGGATTCGCATAGGGAGGACAGCAGAATAAAACTTGTACGTGGGTTATGCCATTTGAAGGAAGAGTCTATATCGAAATGTGAAAGAATAACATCCAAGAAAGTGAATACAATCCCAATGATTTGCGCCCGCCGATCCAGTTACTCGCCAGAAAAAAGACTGCCTGCGATGAGAATCAACACACTTTAGATCTCGCCTGATCTCGCCGAGAAATATCAAATGCTGACATTGACCGAGCGGGCGCGCACACAACGGGGACAGACGCCTTACGCAGCCCTTCGCATTCTTAATATACCTGCACACATAGAGAGAACTTACGTTGTAAACCGAATTGAGGATTGAGCGCAATGTAGACGGAAACCATGGGAGGTATCTGGGGATTGCGAGCATTCGCAAGATGGTGAACATGCAGGTAGAGCGGGGGGATAGACTCAAGAGTTAAGAGGAAAGGCAGGAAACGATGCGGTAATGCATCGGAGTGACGTATGGAAAAAAAACCATGGATAAGAGTGTCGCGCTCACAAAAGAGCAAACGAGACGAACGCGCTACAAATGAGGGGCGGTGGTGCTCGTTTGCTGTCTCGTGGGGCTGAAGGGATGTGATGCGGGGCCTCGCAATATGCTCAAGACGGTCGGACTGGTCGCGGCGTTGACGACGCTGGGGCAATCGTGCAGCGGCGGCGGCTGGGTTGGTGGTGGCGGGAGAGCAGCGAGCTGGAGCAGCCGAGGGATATAGCAAAGCGCGCGAGGGGCGGGAACACAAGCCCATCGGCAAAAGGGCGAAAGGAGGCGGGGAGCTGTCATGGATTGGCGTAGGATGGGCCGGAGACTTGCGGTGAATGGCAGCGTGGCGCGACGGTGGCGGCGTACGTGGTGTGACGTGGCGTCGGGACCGACGGAGGACACCGCTACAGGCGCGCCAAAAAAGCCTGTCGCCGGAGTGCGACGGCAGGGTCGGGGTCTGTCGGAACGAGCTGGACAGGGAGGGGGTGTGTGTCGGAGGGAGTCGAGAGAGATGACAGGCACTAGGTTTAACGCAACAAGACGCACATTTCGACAGCTAAGGAAGGATAGGTTAAAGTGAGCTGGTGGGTGAACTAATTCTGTCTGAATGACATACCAATTGCGTCGACTGTCATGGTGAAAATATATCAGCAATCGTTTCCGATGTACAAACAGCACACTCACTGCAAGACACACAATGGGACCGCTGATCAGCACATTCTTTACAGCAGGAAGAGCACGGTGAAACTTACAGCGATGGATTTTCTGGGCGTAAAATCTGGTTTGTTGCTCGTCATGAGATCAGGAAGTGAATAGAATCAGGAATGATAACCAGGCGTACTACGCATGTTTGCGTGGCCTGAATATTGATACATATTAATACTTTGAGCGCTAGTGCTGTCGGCGGTAGAATGCAACCGGAAAACGCACACTGAGGAGGATATCGGTGCACCGGGGAGCAAGTGTTGTGCGGAACAAAGGCTGACGACCCGCCTTCGGGTGTATCGGGTGGTAAGGTCGATTCTGTCTTGGTCGGGACCAGAAGCTCGTCTTGTAGACCTGCGGGGAGCGGGGCAACGCATCGACGCGGGGCCTGCAAGGGAGTAGCGGCCAGCGAGATCGGGTCCGTGGAGTCGAGTGCGGCATATTGTCCGATGGTGGGAAGAAGAGAGCGTCTCAGTAAACAAACGACGCGCTTCTTTGTTGACGTTTGGCCTAGTCGCGTTAAGCGACATACCACGTGATGGGTGGACACGAGATACAATTTAAATTATTATACTTACGAAACGTTTTAAAGCGGAAGTCTGAGTGCCGCGGAGTAAGTACGAGTGAGACTGACAGAGTGGGACGTACCCACCTCAGGGTGCACCGCCAAATTTACGTAAAGGGCCTTTAAGGGGGGTTATTTTGTAGTAAAATAACCCACCTTAAAGGCCCACGTCCGCCACGCGGATGGGTAGTCAACTATGTGTAATAGCCCAATTTGGGAATATACTCTATTTTTATCCCCAGCTGCCGGCGTGCACCCCGCTCCCCATACCCGCCCTCCTGCCCTCCTTCAACTTCCCACCCCAGGGAAGATTGCCAACATTACGTAAAGGGCTCTAGACATATCTCCCTTTGGGAAACATGTGGCTGTAGGACGGCACCCGCCCACCCTCAATTGGGCCCCCTACTGCTCTTTCCTTGCGTCTCCGGCTCCCCTTCACATCTATGCATCCAGCACAATCTTTGTATCCCTGCTAGGTTCAATTTGACTCCAGATTCGGCGCATAGAACAACATGGCGGACACATCCGCCATTGATTGTAGGACTGGTTCTTGGTTGAATTTCCAAGCTGTGGTACTCCGGTTGAGTGAATAAACTTCCGACTGATATCTTGTCTACTTCTAGGGTTAATCTGATTGAATTCCGACTCAACGAGCACAGCGGCGGACACGTCCGCCACTTGAGTGTAACCCCACCCTATGCCGCACCTCCGCTTCCCCTCGTGGTCTGAGATCGGAGCCAATATTTCCGGTCTCTCTAGGTTCTATTTGGCCCGGAATTCAATGTGTAGCACACTGTGCTGGACATGCCTGCTCATCACCTGCCCGCCCCTGGTCTGCCTACCGCTCCTTCCTTGTGTCTCCAGCTGCCCCTCGTGTCTATGGATCTAATGGGTGTTCTAAATTCCCACCAACCTCAATTCAGCTCAAAATTCAGCACACGGAACATTGCGCGGACACATCCGCCTATTGAGTGTAAGGCTAATTATCGCTTGAATTTCTGTGCTCTGGTACTTCGGTTTGCATGGTTAACTTCCAACTGATGCATTGATTACCTCTAGGTGCAATATAATGAATTTCTGGCCCACAGAAAATAGTGGCGGATGTGTCCGCCAATCCATAACTCCAGTCTTTTCTTCATCTTCATTGATTTGGGCTGGCATGCAGAGCAGCTGTCTTCTAGCCAACACCTGGCCTCCGCCTGCACTCAACCCACCCGGTTTAAGCTTGCCAGATATGGTGGTGGACGTGTCTGCCACTTCAGTATACATTCATGAATTTTCCTGTTAGTCAGTCTTGGAATTTGAGTAATCTATTTCTGTTCACCATTTCTGTTCACCATTCCTCTTCCTTCTGGATCTGAACTACAGATTTAAACCTCTCGAACATGACAGTGGATGAATCCGCTGCGCGATTGGGCCATGTGCTGTTCAGCAGAAATCGGAGGATTGCTTGGCCACCTACAACATTGTTTTCGGTTTCCATTTGAAAAATTCCTTGAGTTGTTGAACTGACCCAACTGACTTGAGCTTTCTTGAAGTATGTGGTAATGTTTTCGATTTGTAGGCATGTGAAAATGCAGCTATTGCTGCACGATCCGAGCACAGTTTCTTTGGACACTGGTACCTGAGTATTGTACACGAAATCCGAGTTGGCCCACTCCGGCTGATGTTCATTTATGACCAATGTTTCCTCACTTCAATCTGCATGTTCAACTTCTTCAACCTCCTCAATTCGGTTTCCTTGAGTTTGAAGGACTTTAAAAGTCACCAGTAGGGTGGTAATGGTCAAACCTCCGAGATAGCCATTAAAATTCAGTGGAGGGGATGTTCACACTTTCTCTGATGTGTGTGGCGGACACGTCCGCCAGCCCGCCAAATGTGTAATCACGCGTGGGGTTTGTTACATTTAATCGACCCCGGTCCACAAACCACCTGGTTGATGTTCCAAGGAGTGCAAAATGTTTCATTTCCACCAGGATGCCATGAGTTAGCCACACAATTGGCCTACATGTTGAAGTTCGATGTTTTCCCCCAAAGTTCAAAGCCAAAATAAATGATCAATAGGGCCAATATACACAGAAGGGACTTTCCAAAACATATATAAAGACTTCCACAGCCCAGGAATTTTATACAAAGTGTTGAGCATATATTTTCGGTCATCTGGCCAAGGTTCAACTGTGAACTTTGTTCACTTTTCGGATGGTTCTGTACACCCAATATCATACTTGGCAGAAAATTCTGAGATAAATCAGACGAAACCAGAGGGTGTTCAGAATCATATTCCACCCCAGAGATGTGTTTGAAACATGAGAAATGAGTCCAATATCAAAAAATTTAATTAGATGGAGGTTTATACAGCTCCTGATTGGTTGAGCGGGTGAGGTAAACCGCTGCCGCCACTTACGTTGAAGGTCGGCGGACATCCGCCAATAGCGCAAATGCATATAATGAGTCTCTTTCATGGTTATAGTACATGTTAGAATGGCAGCTAATCGTTTTGGAGGTCAGAGAGATAGGATCAGAGGGGAAAACATCGAAGTTTAAAATCCTGGTACAGATGTAGCAAATACTTCCGTGTGTCGAAAATGTGTATAGAGGTAGTGTAACTTTGATCTGAGCATTTAGCTGCCCAGATTCGTGCTGTTTTGAGCTCTTCAGGTCGTAAAACTGTGTAATCCAACCGTGGAAATATGCAGCAGACACATCCGCCGCCTGCCGATTCAACCAGTTTTCCTCGGTTTCTGCATGTTTGAGTGCTTCAATTACCATCCCTGGGTTTTTCTTCCTCCTGGCTGCTGTATACCTCCTGAAATTCAAACAATTAATTTACATACCGAGTAAGACATAATTTCTTGTACCATGGCATCTAGAGCTTATTCCTTCGGCTTGGTTTAGATGTATTTCAAGTTGACGCTGGTTGAAAGACGAACAGGGTGTGATGCTAGACTACTGTAGGGGAAAGGACTCGATGAAATAGCGATCGAAACAACAGTGTTCTTGATCTCCTTTGCTGGAGACAAGGAACGTTCCGGATGGAACAAGGGTTGGAATTGTAAGTTAGGAGAATAAAGTGTATCCAAGCGATGTGTAATTGTCGCTGTACATTCATGAAGCTGCAACCGGGTAATCAAAATTCAAAGGAACAGGATTTTTTTTTCGAAAACAAGTTGCTCCAATGGAAGAACAGATCGAGGAAATCAGGCTAGCCTGAGGTGAGAAGGTGAGAGCCGAATGAAACAAAGAGAATCTGTAAAACAATAAATCAGAAGTTCCATCGAACGGTAGAGGTGGATGTGTCTGTCACTATTGCCAACCATTTGAAACTCGGTTAATTTATATCTGAAAAGAAGAACACATTGAAAAGCTACCAAAGCATCAAACTGTAAGGTCAGACTGAGGAACACAACCTACAGATCAGAGCTCAGGTGAGTGGCGGATGTGTCCGCCGCTAATAATCGGCAAGATAAAACCGGGTGGGTTGGGCACAGATAGAAGGCGGGTGTCGGGTGAAAACCAGCTGCATCAAGTACAGGATAAAAGCAATGAAGATGATGAAAACATTGGGGTTAAATTCGAGTGGCGGATGTGTCCGCTGCTATGCTTTACGAGCCGGAACTCGATCATAATGCACCTGGAAGGAAGCAAGATGTCAATTGAAAGATAGCCACTGGGATCGAATTACCAGTGCCTTAAAATTCAACAAAAAATCAAGCCTGCAATTGATGTGCGGACACATCCGCCAAATTATTCTACGCACCAAATGTTGGGTTAAATTGAACCTAGAGGGAACGCAAAGATTACAGCGGATGTACACACGCGAAGGGGAGCTAGAGATGCAAGGAAGGAGCAATCAAGACCCCGCTCAGCGGGGTGGCGGTGAGATGCCCGCGGGTCCACATGCTGAGTTCCGCAGCAGCCTGAAATTGAACCTACAGGGACAGAGGAAAATAGCTTGGATGCTGGTGCAAGAGGGCCAGTGGTGGTGTGGGGTACAGCGGCAGGTACAGCGTGCTGAGGGTGGGGGCGGGGCGGGGCGGGCGGTACCGTGCCGTAAGGCTGTTGAGTGTTTCCCAAATTGGGTTATTACACATCGTTGACTACCCATCCGCGCGGCGGACATGGGCCTTTAAGGGGGGTTATTTTACTACAGAATAACCCCCCTTAAAGGCCCTTTACGTAAAATTGGCGGTGCACCCTGAGGTGGACGTACCTTACAATCCTTTCATGCCATTTAAAAAAAAGTTGATTAAGACTTGCGACCGAGGTAAGTAGGTGAATTCAAACCGTTTGATTGTTTTATAAAAAGTGTTATATGTGATGGCTGCCTACTAAACCCCATCCCCTCACGAATTCCACCACGACAGGGCCCGGGCGGAATGAATACCCCCAGCCTCGCATCGGAGCCGAGGATGCGGGGAGGATCTTTGAGTTGGTCTGAAATGAATCGCTTTTTTTTTTTGTAATGTTGAAATGAGTGGAGAAGACTTACATATACCAAGCAAGAATCAAGTTTTTGAACTGAAGTCCGAAAGGGGAGATCTGGGTGTGCCTGTGGGTCTGTATGACGGTTCGTTTGTACAAATAAACATTTGAGCGCGCGACGCCGATTTGCGCGCGCGCGCTCCGTCTGTGTATTACACATAGGATAAGCCCACTATGACTATGGGCTAATTATATTGTGAAGACGACCATGAGCCGTGCACCTGTTCTTTCCCGCTCAAATGATGTGCTTATCTGCAGCCATTTGCTCTCCGGCATGCGCATTCAAGATTGGACTTCGGTGATGCCTTGCAACTCAAACTAGTCAATATGGACCGCGGAAGACTGAATACGGTAATTTTTTCTATAACCAAAAAAGAAGCAAAAAAAAGACAAGGGAAATGATAAAAACATACATGCCGTGTCAGCCGACCTCCTTGCCTTTCCCGACCTGAGAAGTACGCGTCAATCATTCCCGGTCTCGTTGGGTGGATGCCACCTTCTCCTTTTGTAGTTCTTCAGGAGGGCAGCGGGCGCTGGCGTGCAGATCGCGGGTGCGAGATCTACGCCCAAAAGTGATTTTGTAAACAGTGAAAGGATGGGAGGCAATCCAGACATCCATCTGCAGAGCACAGAGCAGAGGGCGCGAATGGGGACGCGACTGGGCACGAGCGGCGAGTACTTACGATGGCATGATCCGGTGATGGCCTCTGAAGCGAACGGAAGAAGTCGGAATATTAAAGCTGTGTTACTCGTTGGCTCTGCTTATTCGGCTACGTGTCGTTTTTCTTGTCTCAAACCACCACAACCCCCTGCATCCGCCCCCCGCGTACACCATACCACACACTCCCGCCGTCTCCTCACTGCATGACGCGCCAATCACCCTCAGGCGATCGTGGATTGGGGATCCCGGATTATCGAAAGACAACGCTCGACTCACGAGCCGCTCATTGAGACTCAGCGTGTGGGCAGTCATGTAGCTACATACTTATGTAATGACATTCAATGTACTTGCGCGCGCGCACAAATTGAGGTCGCGCGCGCAAAATCACGCGCGTGCGCGGAAATCAATTTTTGTACAAACGAACCATCATAGGTCTGAGACGAGAAATTTAGAAGATGAAACGGAAAGCAATCAAGATTTAAGGCTTACCTCTGTCAATCCAAGTCGGTGTATTATGCTGTGCATTTGAGAGTATGTGCCGACGCCGAGTTGGAAGAGCGTGGCGATGACTGAGTCTAGATCTTCAAACTCGAATTTGGAAGGTGAAGTTTAACGAATTGAGAAATTACAATGGATAGATGCGTACCTCCGGTGCATCTGAGAATATGTGCCAACACCGAACTCGAAGACCGGAGTATAAATACACGGGAAGCCTTGCGTACAGTAGATGGGAACGCACTTCGAATGTAGTGAAGACTGGTCAAGTGAGAGCATTGGTTAGGGATGCACGAAGTCAAGGTGGAGCACATAGTTTAAGGAAGAAATACGGGATTGGGAAGAGTTTGAAGCCAACGAACTTGAAACGCACCTTGTGCGGGAAGATTGACTCGAAACAAGGTAGGTGGTACAGCGAGTTTGAGCCAGGGATCATAATGAAAGTTTGAAAGGTCGGGAGGGACGCACCTGAGGAGAAAAGAAAGCCGACAGGCACATCGAACGGAGAAGACCACAGTTGAAGTTGTGAGGTTGAATTTGAATTTGAAGTTACGAGTACTTTACGTAGTAAAGTGATCGTTCTTTTCATAATCGAGACCAGGTTTTTGAGTTCGCGAAACTTTATCAGTGCGTTTTGACGATGTAAAGAAATAGTGGCTGTGTTCATTAGCTTTTTGAAGTCTTTTTAAGACCTCGATCTAATGAATTTAGTGGTGACGTAAACAAGGCGGACGGGGCCGGTTCGAATCTGCTGGTTTGACCTGTTTTTTATTTTCATTTTTTTCATATCTTTCGCCAGGCAGACGCCGCTGGCCAGCATTTGACTGCCCTAAACACGATTCGAGCCTGTGAGGGATCGCATAAGACGATCGGCACAATCGAAAGCTTTGAAATGAAGCCCTCCGATCTTGTCGACATTTAGCTGCCCGCAAAAGTCTTGCGCGATCGCTCCGAGGTCCGACGGACGATTTGAGATGGGGGTTGTATTCATCCACAGGTATTCCGTAGAGATAGTGAGTCGTTCGACCGCCAGGGTAATTCTTCGCAGCGAACGCGGAGGAAGCAGACAATAATACAATTTCGTCCCGTTTGCGTAATGCACCGATCACGGGATACAGAACATAGGTCTTTCCACGTCCGGCGCGTCCATCAACGTGAAAAGGTGGGGGATTCTCCAGAGTTGAGACTTCCATGATACGGTCATAAATCGCTCGCTAGACGTACGTTAATCGGGAACAACTGCTGCGAGACAAATTGAATTCAACTTACCTGTTCGGGTGTGAGTCCATCCTTGAACGCACAGAGATTGGTGGGATCTCCGCCCCAGCGAAGACGCTCAGCATCCACTTCCTGCTTGCATTCCACGGGTTCACATCTAGTAAGGTTTTTCCCAGGCCTTGTAACAGGCCCTGCAAGGCGAGAAGCACTTCGTTTCGAACCAACTCCGGAGGTGATGTGCGGTGACCCGTAACATTCGATCTCTGATGTCGGCGGAAAGTGTGTCTTCATGAGTTTCCCAAATCAGTATCCACAGCAAGTACTGCGAATATCCATCGGAGTTGACTCGGTGGTGCACCAAAATTCACCAATTCCTCGAATACCATGATGCCTTCGTCGCTGTTATCAAAGAGGCCAATGGCACGTGCAGCTCCTTGGTATGTCCCATATGTGATACCGTCAATAGTGCGCATGTCGGTCCAATCACGGGCAGTTCGATGGAGAAGGAGTGCGCGAAGGTAGAAATCGCCGTGCCGAGGATAAACCATCTGGATACGGCACACTCCAATATGGCCAGGTTGGTAAAATCGAATGCGCATTCGCGGGCGACCCGGAAATTCGTTCTCCAGAATCTGAAGGGGGTGCATTGGTTGGTCGGGATCGTGCTTTTCGAGTCGACACTTGGACCCGAATTCAACGTAGGTCATGTTGTCAAGTTCCGGATGGTGAGGGCGCGACATGTATCGAACCAACAGTGTCGCATCCGACTCTGAACCGTTCTTCCGGGCCGTCTGTTCATATTAACGACCGGGCAAGTGGATGGGAAGCCGCTTTACGCCAGGCTGCCTCTCCGAAATGTGGAAAGAAGCAAGGCGCGTTGCCGCTTTCATCGACAGGCTGCTTCCGAGATGGTGTGGGTCTGCCATCGCAGTACTGAGAATTGGACAATTGTTTGGATATCGCCCAGTTGGCGTAATCCAAAGGTTTGAAGAAGTATTTAAAAAAGTACTGAAAGAGGTTGACGCCGGTGGAGAACTCCACATTGATGTGACAGTCATACTTGAGGATAAGCCATGGAATGTGGGCCACGATGAGGGCATCTTCAAGATGACGACGGCGATGTTCAAAGTAACCTGGGAAAAGAAATTCAAAAAATATTATTCATGTGCAGGAAGATGAAAGAAACGTCTTTCGTTGAAGGATGACTCTGGTTTAAAAGCCTTGGGGAAACCGTACTGGCATTCGCGTGGCCAGCCGCATCGATGGTATGACTTTGAAGGGTTTTGGATATGTGTCATATGGCGTTTAATGGCATCACGCATGGCACCCGATTCCCGAGGCAGTTCTGCACTGAGAAGTGTGTCAATTTCTGCGGGTGTCCTTGGTACGTTCTTCACGGCGACAGCGATGTGCTCGTGGGGAAGACCACGCTTCTGGAATTCTGTGACGCGGATGTGGTAGAGAATAGGTCCGAAGACGTCCCGTATATCCTTCATGAAGGCTGGAAGATATTGTTGGAAGACACGGACGATGAGATCTGGACGATCATTTGCGGATTGACCGGGTCTCAGTTCGGAAAGAATCTCGGGCCATCGGGGATTGGTGGTGAAGGGGATGAATAGTGGTACTGGGAAGAGCGCTTTGCGAAGTGCGAGACAGTCGGAGATATTGGCAGAGGCCCAAGCTGGGGAGTGGACGAAAGAAGAGGGCAGTCGAACATCATCCCACCGGCTCTTCATCGCCGGTTCCGATGTATTCGGCCTCATCTGGGTCCGAATGCTGGTTATGCCGTATGTATGTGAGTCTGGACTCTTCCACCGCGCTCCAAGCGTCAACCAAGCATCCGCCCGAGTACACCTAGTGAGAAAATGAGAAATTAAATGGATAAAAGCTCACCTGTTAAGCGCGAAAAAGTAGACATTTGTTCCGTATTCATGAAGACTCGGGTTCGGTACCAGCGCGCCTGGCTGAATTTCTTACCGTCCATGGTTCGACGTGATGGTGGCCATCCCAGAGTGCCGTGGGGTAGGAGCAGCAAATAATGCAATGGTTCCACGAACGGAGCCAGCAAATCAAGAAATACCGGCTGGTCTGCCCCTTTGCGGCGAATCACCGATTTGCGTCGAGAGGGGGGAGCCGCAGGGGTAAGAGAGATGATAGCAGAAACGTCATTGCTAGTACTGTCGGCGTGCTCTATATGGAGAGCTATATCGTACAAATTATAAACGGGTTGACCCGTTCCAGCCCCGCGAGCGTGCTCTTTATCCACTCGTGGGAAATATTCATTTCAGCGCCGTTGTGGAACAAAGCCCAGGGATCGTGGATGAACCACCGGATTGCATTATGGCCTTCGTGTGCCGGGAGCATGGCCACCGGCCAGTGTTACAGCGGCCACGCCATGGGGAATTTCATAAAGTCCCCATCGTACACTCCAATCGCCGTGAGCGAGAAAATATTGTTCAATTTACGGAAGATTCCCGCGGTTTTCCGATCGTCGAGGAAATAGTCCGACTCCTTGAGACCACATATCTTGCAGTTCCTATTCCAAGACCGAGAGGTTTCGCAATCTGGGATAGATTGAGGACAGCGACTCGATCCCACCACTGCTCGCTTGTTGGCGCAGAAGCAGAAGCTGCGGAGCGGCTCATCCGATGGGAAGTATTGTCAGCTAACCGAATTTGTGTGCGCTCATCCGCGTCCAGCATTTGGCGGTGTTTCCGACGACTCGTAGAGTTGGAACGTCTAATAACAACCTGCTGGCTTGTGGATAATGAGAGGCGGGCAGTCTTCCGGGCCTACTAGTAGCAATTGTTTTTCCTTCGGGATTCTTGAATCGATTCTGTGTCGCTCGCGCGACGTTCTCGTTGCGCTTGACGTCGAAGTCGGCAGCAGTATTCCGCGTAGCCTTCTCGGGGCTGGTCGTCCTCCATGGGGTGCAGCAGAGGAGGGCAAAATCCAAGTAAGATCAGAGTCGATCGAAGCAGGCGCGTTCACGACGATCCGCAGCGATGGCTCCGCCCTAATGGCGGGATCCGACTGAAGAAGCGCTTGCTTGGAGCCAAGGGGGGAAAAAAAACAAGTTTATTGGATGGACGCGCGTCATGCCGCTGTCCCCGGCATGCCCGAAAGAGGCAGAGTGGAAAGCCGGCCGGCATCAGAATCCATCAGCAAGATTAACACGGCAGTCAAGCGGAGCTTAAAAAGCTTCGGACGGACACACAGGCGTAATCTTATAAATAGGGTAAGGTAATAATAATAATAATTAACCGTATTTCAAAGTGGCTCAATAAACATATACAATATATGCCTTTGCTCCGCTCCGGCGTATACATAGGCCTGTTATGAGCCAAATGTCATGTAAAATAACCGTTGAAGAGATTGCGTGAACTGAGTTACTTCAAGAGGCTCGCTCGAAAAGGTACTCTCTCCAAGTGCTTCAAAGCCCTATATTTCCTACTATGATATACATCTACCTACAGGCTACTGACACTATTCTCCTGTCACTCCGCCTTCAATATGAATCAGAAACAATTCGGCTGTAGTGTAGTGAACCTACCTGTGGCGTAGGTGATTCATAAAATTAGTGTTGACGTGCACGCCAAATGAGTACAGTACATACGAACGCCGCCGATGAATTTCAAGTCGGCGCCAGCTGCGGGAAGTCGTGTTAGGAGGCCGAAAAGGATATCAGCGGACTTGATACCTACCTACAATGTAACATGGGAAGGAAATGCCATAATATTAATGCAAGTCGTTGGGTCGTTCAGATCTGCCTGCAACGAGTCCAGAGTAATGAAGGGGATTGAGTGAGGGATTGGGAAGATGCCGACGTGCCACAGCTTGAAATGCTGGGTCAGCTGTATTTTGAAATCTAAAAATGATTATCAGAGACTCGCCACGTCTCAGTGCCTCGCATGCGGGACATCGAAAAATTGTATATCCGTAGTGGAGCAACGCGCTGAGATGCAGAAAAAAGTTGAGTACAAATGGGAACACTTGTGTGACGGACGCATCGGGTTGGCCAGAGGAATGCGAAAATAGCCTTGAAGTGCCCTACATCAAAGAAGATATCAGCGGGGAGAGCGGGGACGCATACACAGTGAGCTGTAGCAGTATACCAAAAATACGTATTGAAAAGACAAAAAAAATTGTGTTCAGCCTCACACAGCGCTAACGCACGGTGAGACGATGGTTCAACATTTAAGGTTTACTCGCTGCAATGTGAAAGCTAAATTAATATAAATTGGTGATGCCGGCTGCGGGTTTGTGCGTACTGGTGGTGAAAAATACACGAATGGAACAGAAATCTAGACAATATGAAGATAAGAGTGAAGATTTGCACCATCAAAAATCCTGGTGACTCGCAGGGAATGCCGGAACGAGACGAGACCTGTGAATTTCGTCAAAATGCCAGTGGAAGAGGAGAATATCATCCCAAAAGCATGAGAGCCTACCTCCAGATCGAGTCGTTTGAGTGGGTGGGCAAAGGAAGTGATAGCAATACAGGGCTAAACGTTGCACGTCAGACCTGTTTCCAACATGGTTAGCAATATTCAATCGAGGATGTAGAATAGACGATACGAGTGTAAAACAAAGAGGAAATTGAAAGGCCTGAAGGGATGCAGATGGTGGGGAACGAATGGAAGAGACGGAACGAAAAGGACAGTGTTCATTATCAGACGAGGGTCCGCAAGCTGATCTTGAGCAGCTTCAGAAATTGTTCAGCGAGCTTGGAGAACCTTTGCATCCGGAACTTGGGGTGTGTTGCACATCCTCGTCTTGCGTACTTAGGATTTGAAGTGCTCAATGAATCTTCCAGCCATCCGAGGTACTGATGTCCCAGCTTGAGAAGTCTTTTGTCTTCCTGGTTTTGAACCATGCATTCATCATGATTTGACGATTGAAGAGGTGCCTTCAAGAATAACCCAGGGGTTTGAAGCCGGCGAGGTCTTCAGAAGGAGCTAATTGAGGTAGGAAACCAGGCTTGAAGTGCAATTTGAAGGGAGGAAGAATGCGGAGAATAATGGGACAGTGATGGGGGAAGAAATGAAGGCTGATTTGATGGACACCTGCCTTTTGCACGAAAGTAGGCCGTTGAGTAAAGGCGCGCAATCATTGCCGGGAGCAAAGATGTGGTTGTTCAGCGGTAGTAGTACAACAATGCGGGTGGTGTAGGCTAAACATACTTAGCTCTAGGAGCTGACATTGTGATGATGAATGGTCTCATGTAGTTAACCAAGGCGGGCGCTAGCAAAATCAGAACTTTGCCTGCGCTGACACAACAGACCGGCATTGTGATCGGCGATCAATGATATCGGTAACATCCGATGTCTTGTGCACGTAGGACACGCACAGCCACGGCCTTCGACCCGCTTGTTGGTTATCTACGACACAGTTGCTTTGCTACCCCTATAGTGTGTATGTTCACAATTTTTTCGAACTCCTGCACGCAGCATTCCCGGCCCCTGTGTCATAAGTCAATAAGTTCGATCTAAATCTTAGATTCAGAGTCTTAAACGCCTGTTGCACAGGGCGATGTATTTAGCCGTTGTTGTGGGTCAGATTCACATTCCCAACCATTCATTTGTTGATTGTATCCAGCAATTCTGTGGTATATTCAGCTGAGTCTCGGCTTCCACCAAGCAAACCAACTTTAGCTTACATCGAATTTCAATCCGCAGTTATTTGCGCTGCCTGCGTCTCGCTAGCGTTCGATCGATGATCACCCCAAGCGCTTCAATTGCATCAGCTGCCTCTTGTCGTCTTGTAGGGGTGGAGCATCATAATAGTGCGCTTTGACCGCCGGATTCGGATGACATGTTCGGAAATCATCGACATCAGAACGGAAATGATGGCAATCAATGACATTGAAAAAACAAATGCGTCTAATCAGACGCTGCGTAACGGTGAACAAATCCTCACCAGCAACATTATGATCAGTCCACACCCGATGATGATTCAGCGCCCGACTTTTGGGGGCGGAACCGAGGAGAGGTTGCCGGTCATTGACAGTTTCGAAATCGTGGCTGAGTTCTGCTAACTACTGTGGATAAACAAAACTGAAACTGATAGAAGTAAAGAAAAAAAGTGCGAGTTATGCCGTGCGAAGCATCGGCCTCCCCCCAAGTACAAGGCGAAGCTTGAGTAGGTTGAACATCAACATGTTGAGCTTGAACCTAGTCAACGAGATCAAGTAATAGGTCAGGTCAGGAAGACACGGGGATAAAGGTAAAGTTGAACTCGCCTGGGATAAGATTCGAATAAACTCAGCATCTATCTAATCGCCCGGTAGTTAGCGGGCTGGGCACCAAAAAGTGCTAAGCTCAAGTAAGCGAGTCGGGCCAAGGAAGTCAGAATAGGTATGAGACGAGGTGAATGTTTACCGGTGAGAGGAAAGTCAAGGTCAGTTTATTGACATCAAAGCACCGTATCCGGTGGGCGTCGGACTCAGCTACATTGCGGAACGAGGTGCAGCTGTACCCGTGTTGGGTTTTGGAATTGGGATTGTTGGGACTGTCCGAGTCAGTGGGGCGAGATACAAGAAGAAAGTTGTAAGAGAAAAGAGTTCATGAAATCGAACTTGGTGCTCTGAACCTCGGAATGGAACAGAAAATGAATGTGTTATTGCGACGGTTGGACAATGGCAAGTACGTATGGTTTACCTGGATAACGTGTCCGAATACACCGCTGACTGGGAGTTGTCAGCGCCTAGTTCAGGCCAGGGTGTGATGAAATTTGACTGCACTCCGGTAGGTATAACAACCGAGGTACGAGGTAAGTAATGTTATAACGTCTGTTTATAAGAGACTACATGCCGGCGCCACCTTGACTCCTTCCCGAACCACCACCCACATGCGAAGATGCGTTCTCGTGACTCGGAGTTCTTTCACTCCAAAGAAATCAAGAACCAAATACCAACGTGTGCTGCACGGGCTGTGCAGGCAAGGATTAGCTATGGATTTCTTGCTCCTTCCTCTCCGCTGCTATACACGCACTCCCATATCGTCCTTGTTGTCTCTCCTGCTAACTTCACCCCCATATTCGACATTTCTTTCGTGTCAGGTGCAGCGCACATGTCGGTATTCTCCTCTACACATCCATGATATCTTCCCGATCCTTCCCGGGGACGCCTCTTTCTGTGTATCTTTTTCGTACAATCCCGGTCATGGTTCTTCCCAAAGATTACTGATCAACGAAATTTTGGCTATAGGCCTCTCTAGCGCGGTGCATATTCGGCTCTAAAATCCATTATCATCCAGTCTCCCGCGCTGATGACCTATTTCTCCGAGTCCATCGCACACCCAATTGCGAAGCTGTTTGGCTGGTGCTCGGCGTTGGGGGAGACTCATATACATATAAGACGTTACGTCTCCTCCATGTTTCTTCCCTCCTTGTTCTCTTGTTTTAATGTGAGGAATTGTTCTTAACAAGTTGGATTCACCAACGTTTTCCCCCTCTTTTATGGTGCCGATATCGCATCCACAGGCTGACGCCTAGTACCTCCGTCAATTCTATTGCACGGGTGGAGAGCGAAATCCATAGCTCAACACGGAAAACGTGGAGAAAATCATGGTGCGTTCTTCAGAACGAGGTTGCGAGTGAGAAGTCAGTGCAAGAGACTAGGTGCCTTCCTCTTCCATTCGTCCGTGCTATTTTGCGTATCGTGGAAATCAACTAAGTATACTGAGGCCGTCTATTCCAATTTCTCCAGGACGTTCTATCCCTCTTGCGCGATGCGTTCCGACACGATTCGCAAACATCCTGAGCGGCTACTAGCGCTTTGTGGTGCACTATCCGAGCGAACACAATGCGTTTATTGGGCTGCTGTGGATCCAGCAGGTATGTCTACTGTGTCATGATTCGCTTCCCTGAGGGACCACCTCCGATTTTCCCTTCTTCGAGGGCAAGGCCTGCTTTTTGGCTCGTGGGGCGGCGCTGGCGCTGGATGCTGCAGGAGACGCTGAAGGCATGGACTGCGGTGTAACCCTGTTCCTCTACGATGAAGTTGCCGTGTGCGAAATGTGATCTCACGTGCTATTTTAGGTCGTGTAGTGACTCGTGACCGGGTAAGGCTCGAACTTATGTACAAACAGCAAGACAAACAGACACGACAACGTGACATTCACGTGATGGGAACATCAAAGTGTACACAAATCTTTTTTGCTTCTTGCGATCGTACCACGTTCGTTTTTTGGTCTCGTCCCAGAGTTGTGTTGTGTTCGCATGAGCGTCCTCGTATATGCGAGGAAAAACAACCGATCCTCCGGGTGTCGGTTGTTGTGCTGGCACACGCTCTCAATATCCCTCGAGGACCACCTCTTTCCTTCTTGCCACCATCCACCCATTCTCCCTCAATGCCTTGAAAGTGTCATTCTGACCACTCGGTGTCCTGTTATCCTCCACAGTAAGAGCAGCTTCAATGGCTTTGGTCTCCATTTTGATCTCGATGAACAGGCAGATACTGATGTGTATGTGGATGGGGGCAGCAGGGTGGGAGTTCAGGCATATGGGACTCGGGCATGAGGATTGTGTGGTGAGTGCTCCTCCTGTTTTTTTTTCTCCTTGTGGCTTTCGTGACGAGTGTGCCCCGCGTTCGTGACGAGTGTGCCTCGCTTTCGCTTTTGCACATGCCGGCACGGACGTCAGAGGGTGACACGACAAACATGTACGTGCTCTTGGGTACGCGCTCTTTGGGACGACCCTGTGTGCCCATTGCATCGCTGTATATATCGCTGTTTACGTGCACGGCTGCCGAGCATGTGTGTTACTGCTATTCCCTAGCTCTTTCCTCGGGCTTTCTCACTCGCTCTCTTGTTCCTGCTGCCTCTCCAATACGCACTCTCGACGACAGGGGGGAGGCCGCCCGCCCAAGCCCTAGCCAAGCATGGAACATAACGGGTGGCGGCGGAGAACGTCGAGTACACTCTCTCTCCAACTTCGCGCAACGCCCAGTCGCGCGGAGCACGCAACTTCAGACCACTGGGAGATTTTGCATCAGGCGCAGAGGTGGTGCACGTGGAGGCCAAGGCTCGCGTGGTCTTGTGGAGGTTGTGGAGGTCCAGAAACGGGAGGCATAGAGCGGCGAGTGTTCCGTACGGGATGGGCCGGCAGGCGCAGGCTCTGTACGCGAGCGCGGGGAGCACCGCCCATTCGATCTTGCTAATATATTGAAGAGTATGCTATGTGTCGATCGACGAACTGCCAACTACGCCCGTCAGCTCCTAAAATACTGCTGGCAGGAAGAGCTGCGTTAGGGGAAGCCAACCCAAGCGTCAATTGCTTCCGGACACTAGATTATATGTGCGTCTTCTCGCGTCTGATTGCGTCCATTGGCTCACTTTGTTATCCAGCACGCCCGCCAAACCAGACGCCGGGAAAGCCTGAGGGGTTGCCACGTTCGTATCCCTAGCTTCGATTGCTGTGTCGGACGTCCTTCCGGTTCTTGTTATCTCATAAACTGATTCCTTGGCGAGCCCATGAGGTTAATCATCCACCCCGCGTCGGATTACTATATTCCTTGCCGTTAATCTCGATCGGTGGTGGCGATTTTCATTTGATTTTCATTGTCAGTGTGTGTTCCTGCTGCCATCTCGACTCGGCTCCTCCGCCGATCTTTCTCTCGTTTTTCATCTCTCACGATTTCAGTTTAAACTCCTGCTGGATTTCCTCGCTCTTAGATCACATAGCTCAGTGAGTCTCGTTTGTGACAGGCTACATGTCCGTTACCGCTGCCTCGAATCACAGCACTTCCACCATAATCCGTCATTGTTAATTTTGCAGGCACCCGTTGGATGTGAGTGGTGCGTCCCTCTCCCCTGGATCAATGTCCTCGTACCTGTTCCATGTCCCGGTGGTTCAGATACCGCACATGTGCCTTCCCATAGAGGAATTTTGAATCCCGTTTCCGTTCTCATAGCTCGAGGGGATCCCGTGAAGCAGTGTTCTGCGCGCATTCGTCGGACTGAGACTCAGCCCGTACAGTTCACCGCTTACGCGCAACTACTGTACGTGCTCTCCCTTACCATGATCTTACCCACAGAGGATATAGATTCCCGATTCTCCCTGGACGGGACGATATGAATACCACTCTGTGAACTCAAAAGCGCTTGGTCCCTCGCCGTCCCTTCCATTTCCTGCCCGCTCTCTGTGACCTGCCCCGGAATTTCGAATTGCCAACCAAACAGAAACAATTTCTTCCTGGACTTTTTTACTTGTCAGAATTCTTTCTCTGCGCAAGAGAACTTCATATGACAACTCGGCGCCACCTGCGGTTCCCGGCCTAATGTAATTGCTGGCTGACCCTTCCTTGCTTCCCCTTCCAAGTTACGACACACTTTGAAATTTGGGACGGCAATCAGCTATGCATTGTGTCCTTACATCCTGTATCTAAATCCACGCGGCTGAACGATTTGCTTGCACCCTTGTTGCACCCCCAAATTTTAGTAGACGCCGCAGTGAAGGAATTTGAACATTCCTTCAATCGACTTAACTTCCTTGTCCCTTGCACCTACTAACTATCTCTCAGACGCGATCCACGGCGTCTCGGTGACAGCGGTATGACACTGCCGATCCGAATGTACCCAGCGCCGCCTTCGTCTCCATGGCGGGTGCGTGCCCCCACTTCGTATGTACTCACCCACGTGCACCTGCCTAGTCTCATTCAATTTTCCTCGAAACAATGTTACCGACTCCACCACAACGAGGGTCAATGCACCGGTTGTTTGCGAGCAACTAGGAGCGTTTCCTGATTCCTCCGTCTTGATTTACTTCTTAGGTGCTTTTCAAATACTTTCTGACAGTATGTACGAGATCTCCGCTCTCTTTACCGCCTGCTTACCTGTCGATTTGCGATACATTTAAGTAAGTAGGCCGCCTTCTCCTCAACCCTTGTACCTAGATTTCATGGCAAAAAACATGCCCATTCACGTAACTGCAGCAAACTATTGAGATCTAATAGCTAAATCCATAAATTTTGGTGGCGACCTTTGAGATGAATTCGCCGTCCTGACAAATTACGTAAATTTGAAAGCGATGTAATTTCAAGAACCTCTTCTTTTTCTAGAAAGGAGTGTGCGCTGGAGTGCAGCACACAGCTACCGACTAAGACTTGACATACTTTACTACCGACAGGAGTAACATAACCAAGAGCGAAATTAGAGACACTGACAAAATATCTGTCGACGCAGTGCACAGCTGCTAGTCATCCGAGATGTGGACCAGGGTGTACTGGTTTTCTGTGGAATGTTGTTGAGTGCCAAACCGAACACATTGAACCCGAACTGAGCATTCGGGTTCAATGTTCGCAATTGATTGCCGAGTCAAACCCGAACGGGTTCGCACGAGTAAAGGTCTGAGCCACTCACCAGAATTGCGTCGTACAGGTCGCCATCGCCATCGTTTTTGAGACCCATTGTCTTTGAAACCCATCACTGTCTCCAAGTCGAAACCTTTCTTCCTGTCTACAAGTCACACTACTCGTCTAACCACGCCGGCGAGATGTGGGACCCACCTGGCTCAATCCAGATCGTAGGCGAAACGACAAAGGAGTATCAGATCCAGGACGCCGGCACGGATCCCAAGACCGGTGAGCCCTGGGCGACCCGATGGATCTGCAAGAGCCGTGTGGCCGACAACTCGCCAGATGAGGTGGCCGTGTGGAAAGAAAAGTGCAACGAAGTTGTGAAGAAGTGGCATGAGGGGAACCAGGGCCAGAGCAAAGGTGTGTGTTGTGGTCTGCCTTCGCTGTCTGCAAGTCTCCACCTTTCTTTCTGTCTCTGCCCGCAGAACACCACAAGCCACACTACTCCCCTAACCACACCGGCGACATGTTGAACCCACCTGATTCATTCCAGATCGTAGGCAAAACGATAAAGGAGTATAAGATCCAGAAGCGTTACCTCTATATTAAGCAGATGCCTCGGATCAGAGTGCACCTGTTTGTACTGCCGAAGCTTCCCCATTCACTGTCTCAGCTGACCCTCACCAGGCCTGCGGACACTCCCTTGGAACTCCGACCGCGCTAGACAACGGCCCAAAAGACCCCCTATCTCCAGCCATAAATAGAGTAAATCAGCGCGAAGAGTTTTTTGGGTACAATTAGCTCCGAAGTCAGCAGAAAAGTGCTCCGAAGTCGGCAGAAGAGTTATGATCAACCAATTAATTCACAAACCTCTGTTGTGTTGCTGAGGGTCGAGTCCAAACCAAAAAATGTGTAGCAGAGAAAAATTGCATTTTTAAGGCTATGTCCGACCAAAATAGAGTAAAACAGCTGGCTGGGCTCAAATTTCGTAGAGTAAAACAGGGCCAAAATCGGGCCAAAAGCGGTCGGAGTTCCAAGGGAGTGTCCGCAGGCCTCCCTCACCTTTTTGTACTGCCAAAGTTTCCCCATTCACTGTCCCAGCTCCACGTTCGTTTTTGCTTACAGTTGTTTGACGGTGAGTCTTCCGTCTTTCTATTTTCGGCCAATAGCCGAACTACCGCTCCACCACTCGGTGCTCCAAATGTCTGCGCGACTCCTGTCTCGGTAACCCAGACATTCCGGTGATTCTCGCCACGCGAGTTCGGGTAAAATGATGGGCGTAGGTTGGGCGTAGGAGTACCGGAACGTCTGGGGTATTTCGTATCGTAACACCGCCCATGCTGTTTGTCATATGTCTCTTCCAGAAAAAAATAAATAAACGGCGAGCGCCGGAGGGTAGGACACGGCTCACGAAAGATGGTCATCCCTAAGTAGGAGATGATGTGGACTAGTGATGTTCTGGGTTGGTTTGGTTTTCAAACCATGGTTTTGGTTTGGTTTCAGCTGGTTTTGGTTCCAGAATCCTCAAACCAAAACCAAACCATGGAGCATGGTTTGGTTTGGTTTGGTTTTGGTTTAAACCATGGTTTGCCCACCTTTCTGCCATCAAGAGATCCAGGTCCATATTGTAAAGGATTTTTGACCGGATGAGGCTAGAATCTTCATCTCACAACTCTGCAGCCTGGTCACTTCCCAGTTGCAGGTCATGTTCGTGATTGGCCAAAGTTCGGAGCGGCAAGCCGATCAGCCAATATCAGCTGCATCAATTAATTCTACCCCCTTAAGTCGCGCAAGCTACCATAGTGCTTCCGCATGCGAAAGTTGAGCAGGTAAATGTATCTGTAGTGGGAGAAGAATGAACTTAATACCTGGTTTGGTCCAAATACTACTGGGAAATTTTATAAGCTGGAAACCATGGTTCAAACCATTGGTTTTGGTTTCACAGGCTTCAAACCAAAACCAAAACCGGCATCAAACCATGACCTTGGTTTGGTTTGGTTTCAGCAAACCATGGTTTTGGTTTGCGGGTTTCTTGGTTTCAAACCAAACCAAGAACATCACTAATGTGGACGAAATGCCGCCCCAGCAAAACCAACGGGTGTGGCGTGCTGCGGAGAACGAGCAATGTCTGGTAGGAGATCCAAAATCGGAGGCACCTCTAACTAATCTGCTGAGGACACCGAAGAGTCTTGATTTTGACTTGTGATCGCCCCCCTGTCAAGCGCGCAGGTGAATCGAACTCATACACGAAGGAAGGGAACTGAACGAATGAACACCTAGACTCGTAAACCAGTCGGATTCGCCGGGGGATGGTTTGATGATGAGTCGATCAGACCTGACGGCGAAGCGACTGGAATATAATCAGCCGATTTAGGCGAAGCGCGGGAGATGCCGAGGTTGTTTTGACTTGGACAAAATTTCGAGTAAGTCGAAAATTCAAACTCTTCCTAGCGCAAATTTTATATCACCTACATGTTCACAATACATTTCCTTTGAGTTTCTATGTTTACATTGTTGAAAAGTATCCTCGTTTGCTCGCATCACTGCCCATCGAATGACCATCAATGCCCCTATCTCGTCTCGTGACGGTCTCGGTCAGCACGCATTCGCGACCTGGGTTGGGTGCAAGCATGTTGATCTGCTGCTGGAAGAGATTGTTTTTTCAGTGTGACCCACGGCACAATTTTCGTGATCATTCGTCAGTAGAAGGGCAATATGGATGTACAAGATGGGTGTCACGAAAGCCTGAGTCCACACGGTTGCAAGCGCGCTACGAGGTTCTGCCAAGGGGCAACCACTAAAACAATGCAATACTCTGGGTAGTCCTATGGTCTACTATTTGGCTTTTGATTGATGACCGGCAACCCCTCATGGCTGACAGTAGCCATCAATTCCGGCGCCCCAAGCGTATGGTAGCAGTCAAAACTTCATGTCAAGCTGCAATTTCAACCAAAACCTTTTGAGATTTGACATTTAGCAGGAACATAGATATAGTTTCCCTTCAAAATTTTCATTTCGGAGAAATCGGAGGTGGTCTTAATTTAGGGTTAAAAATGGCGAAATTTGAGCGGAAAAATTTCAAAATTAGGGTTCCTGTAGGGTATCTGGATGGGCAAGAACCTCCCACTGGGACCCCTCACGTTGTGCAATTGGTGCTTCGCGAGCTTCAGCATGGTCTGGAGTGACGAGGAGACAGCTAGAGCGAGATTGATGGCGGCGCACCGCCACAGCACCGCCACTGAATGGCGAAATCTTGGTGCAAAACTTTATATTTTATATTTTCAATGTTCTGCTCCGGGGAATATCTAAAGGAGCTTCCCATTGTACTATCTATACCCTCAAATACATTGTCAAACAAAATCTGAGCACCTAGTAAGCATTACCAAATCGGGACTCAAAGTTGTCACGAAGTTCGGTCTGCTACCATAGGCGCGTATGAGAGTGCCGACCATCAATCAAAAGCCAAATAGTAGACCATAGGACTACCCAGAGTATTGCATTGTTTTAGTGCATCAGACTTTTGACAAATTTGTTGTGGCGTTGTACAACACGTGAAAACGCCAAAAAACGCCGCAACGGCCCGCAAAACCCGACAACCGCACAACTCCGACAACTTTTAATCAAAATCCGACAACGCCGAAACAACTTTTGATATAAAAAGAGAACTGCTGATCCGGGCAAGAGCTTTTGACCACCCACTCGACCACTACCACCATCTCAACAATTGTAGATAATAACACCATGATACCTTTATCTCCTCATTGTGCAAAACACAAACAAGACCCGCCTCCGCTTCGCTCCGGAATCTGAGTGTCGTAACAAAACATGATAGACATACTTCATAACAGTCGAACATTTATGGTCACTGAATTCAGACAATCATGAATTGAATATCGGAATAGAACACGAATCACTTATTGCGAACCAGCAATAAATCTGCACGTACTTCAGTGTGCGTACTTCAAGAGAGTGACATTTGCTTCCAGCCCTTGAAGCACTGTGGTAGAATGGTTTTCACCGATCACGGCAGGCCGTTCAGTACACTCACGGCGCGAAAACGATATAAATTGAAGAACTAAACCAAGACGGCAGCGGGAGAAGAGCAATTTCCATTGGACATTCGAAGCATTGCTTCGTGGGTTGCCGTTATTCCGAGGGGATGGATCAGAAGAGCCAGAAATATTTGCGAGCGGGAAATGATGGTCACCGCAGGCAACTCCGGCGAACGGAGCAGCTTTAGACGACTGGTTTGGCAGAAAAATCGTCACTATCCCAGTGAGAGCCAACCGAGCAGAGAAGTTTGATACAACCCAGAGTAGCCAGGATCCTTGATCAACGGCGAGTTTTGAAGACCCAAGATATCACATGTTCCAGAAGAATCGTTCAGGATAAGACTCGGGACAATAATTATGCTCAGCAGGATTTATGCCGGGAGAGAACTGGGAGAAAGATTGCCAGTCCGAAAGAAGGTAAATGGGGCCTTTATGTCTTGAGAATCTTCCAGGACTACGTGGCCTCTCGGCCGAATAAAAATCGGATTGGGCTGCGCCATAGGCAAATGAACTGCAATCAAATACAGCCTGTCAAGAAGACACTGCGCGCAGGTCAGCTGTTCAGCCGCATGGGGTATCTGAGTGTGGAATTGAACTGCGCAGAAGCCGTTGGGCGTCGAGGATGGAGGGCGACGAGAGAGCAGGAGGAAAGGGGATAGAATAGATGGGGATGAGAGCAAAGAGATACAAAGAATCGCGAAGGTAATCATTAAAGAACGGTTAATGTTTCGGTGATACGGCTACAGTCAGAATTTTGTGTGTGAATGGCCGCGGCACAGTAAGAAAATTGCTGCGAAAAACTGCGGTGGTCTGCGGATTGATCAACCGATGGTCAGCTGAAGAAAACCTACCCAGTCGAACCGGAATGGGGATGGCACACCAATGGGGCAAGCCAACACGACATGCAGGAGAAGAGGAGAGGGAAAACAAATGGAGATAATGCTGCATGGAGCAATTGCAAGTGGTTGAACACGAGACGGACCGCAGTGGCCAGAAAACACAGCAAAAGGCCGTATGAATGGAGTTAAATAGAGAGGATGCGCAGAGGAGGAGGAAAAGAGCAAGAATATATGGGGAAATAGCACAGCCGAGGAGCCATTTGCTTAAAGAACGGTTAATTTATTTTGGTGTACAACACGACAACGCAAAACAACACGTGAAACGTGACAACAAAAATGTCAAAAGACTGATGTGGTTGCCCCTTGGGTTCTGCCGTGTTACTGGAGATCTATTCGTCGCAGAGCAAGTTATAGATCACACGATCACAGAGAGAGGGCTTGCTGGAGGAAAAAAATTCTCACTTCGCCCGCGACTTGCACACAACCGTTTCCAAGCGGCCAATTGAAGATGCGACTGGGTCAAAGACGGGAGATCAAAGAATGATAATGAGCGAGGGGGAAGACGTCTCCAGGTGTCCAGATGCGTTGGTAGAAGCCAAGCCGAGCCCCACCTCGATCAGATCCAAGAGTCCGAGGAAGTGTAGATATTCTTGACGCTGAATGTCAGCCTCCGGGACCCCGGTTGTCGAGGAGGAAAGGTGGAAGCCGGGAAGGGCAACAGCCCAAGGACTAGAAGCAGCGAGCAGCTGAGATGATTGAGAAACGGACATCACGCAGGGTAAACGATCGTTAGCGCGGTTCGACGAGGGGACAACAGAGTTTTGAAACGTGGACATGAAGGCGGGAAGCAAGTGCGCGTGGACCTTAGTAGCGGTTTGATCCGGAATCATATCAACACTGCCACTTCACGTCTTTCGTCTCGCCGTCAGTCCATTTATCGTGCGCGCCGTTCCAAGTGCCACACGAATTGAAAGTTCAACGAAATAAAAAATACACCCTAGTCGTCCCTCTAGGTCTTCCGTTGCGTTCCACCGCTACGCCCTGCCTCCGCGGCACCACCACAATACTTACGTCCTTGCATTGCCCTTGTAGTATGCACCACACCGTCCTTTCGAAACCGTGCTGTTAGGTCATGCGCAGAGCAGGCCATTATCGCCCCGGCCTCGTTTCCCTGTTCCTCAAGTTTGCGTTGGGAAAGGCATGCACCCACGTCCGAACACTCTGGCCAGCGCGATATGGTTCGCATCGCATCCGACGCCAGATACGACCCGCGGCTCTTTCGATACCGTACGCGTACTTATCCCAATTTTTTATCACTCCCGCCTTATCTGTGCTTCATCTGGAGACTTTCGTGGCATACTGTGGTCCTGGGCCCAATCGATCCGAGGTCTCCCGGAATTATTGTACGACCGGTACGCCGCCTGTGTTCGCATCTCTGTTATATTTCCTAGTTCGAATTCCACATTAACGCCGTGGGGTTATACATTGGAGGGTAACACGGCGGACGCATGGTCAACTTCGTGCGTCTTTTATCCCTCTCTTCTTCCCCGGGCTAATATTAACTCAGTATTAATTCAGCGTCGCCTGCGTTCCTGCGACGCGTAAGTGTCGTATTCCTCCCCTGGTCAAAATGGACTGCGGTCTCGCATCACGAGCGCAAGTGTTCTCGCAGTGTTACCCCTGAACATTAGATGCGCGTCGCTGGGGCCTTTGCACTAAACTTGTCAAAATTTTGACGTCGATCCTGTGGACACGGTGGTCGCATGTGTGTTCTGGTGAGCTGTTTGCTGCCCTCTTAATGCTCCTGCGCCAATATCCAGCACACGCCCTCATTTATTTTTTCCCTGCCCTCTGCAGGACATCTACTGCGTCGTAAACGCGTTCGAGGCAACTTGAAGATGCGGTCTGCCCTCGAATATCCGATTTTTCCAATCCAAGTCCAACACTGCCGCAAAGTAATATTTCTCCTGCCTCCGAGCGCTTTCATTCGTCGCAGTCTACTGACGAAGCCCATCTATCGTGAAGACCATAAATTCTAAGTTGCTCCGATGCGTTCCACGGCTACTTTTGACCAATCCTTGGCGAACACTGCATATTCCCGTCCATGGAGCACTCCGAGGGCGCCGCGTGCCCAAGCACCGTCCCCTTTGCGACACACCTCCCCACGCGGTTCGAGTACAACAAGGCTCTGTACCCCCTGCCGCCGTTGTATTTCGTCTCCTCCTCTGGTGGGGTCTACGTCAAGATCGTCTGCTCCCTTGCAGTCACGGTCAGCCGCGCGCGCGGGCGAAATCGCTTTCCTGTCCGCGAAGAATACGTACGTCGCTAGTACTTCTAGCGGTAAATAAATGAGAACAGTTTTATTGGCAGGAATACTCTATAGGGCTGCGGAGATGGAAGCATCACAATCTGCCCCGGTTGAAAGCTGGTACTGTGTGATTATAGCAGACGATGTGAAGGGTCGAGAAACGTACAATTCAGCGGCCATTTCCTCCAAACACCGTCGGCAAAAAAAGTGTTCTCCCGGTTCATTCCAATCTACCCCACGATAACACTTAAAGTGCGACCAAAATTTGCACTTTTCGCATTGAACTTCATCAGGATCGTCATCTCCTTCAGGAAGGTTTGCTCCGCAGGGTTCACAGAACACAGGAGACGGCGTCGCAGATTTTTTTTCATCGCAGATCTTTTTTCATCGCCGGCGTTTGTAATCGCATTCGGGATGTCGTATGGTCCGGTGCTTTAGGGTTAGCCAACGGGCCTGGCAAAAAGGCTTGCGCCGCCTAGTGGACTTTGAATTGGCTGGGTCCGGCTTGCAGGCTTGGGCGGGCGGTGCTTGGCAAAACAAATTTTGATGTGATTTAGATGTGACACAATTCGATACTATATGCTACAAAAGTTGTTGGAGGAAGTAAAAAGCTTCCTCCATCCACCCCACCTCCGTATTCCATGCCTTTTGTTGCAAGCCCAAACGCAAGCCATGCCCCCGCCCGCTTTGATGGCATCAGACAAAACGGCTTGTGATGGCTTAAGCCATGTTTGACTTACCCAATCTGGCCTCAATTGGCACTAAAACTGCGATGTATGGGTAAGAGGAGGAAATCTATATGTACTAGGCACAAAGTTGACCTCGACATCCTCCAAATTTCATGACTTTTAGGCTCAAGCCCGTGCCAGCCCAATTTGATGGCATCAGCCAAAATGGCTTGCGCAAGCCACTTTGTTCACGACGACCAAGGATGTCTCCCTGACACTTCCCACGCTTAAATCAACCCCAAAATACCCAAATATACATCAATTGTGGTCATGGATAGCACAAGATGCACCCTGTTCATACTTTTATCTTGGTCGGCATGATAGCCTGACTCCCGACTTCAACCAAGTCAACCATGGCTCTCTAAGGCTCTCAGTGACTAGAGGACATCAATGTGCTACTCTTTCCATGTTCCCCCGGGTATTCCAACCTGTGTCCCACTAAAAGGAGTCTGCGCCATCTTCGTCACTTCGTTACTTCGCTTAGCTTCGCTTAGCGTTGCGAAAGTGCGTGAGTTTGATCGCTTTCCGTAAAAGTTTGTGACTTCGGTTGGATTTAGCAGAACTTCGTCACTTCGTCTGTACACTGTGAAATTTCGTTACTTTGCGTGCCAACAATCGCCACATGACCGTGTCCATCCACCTGGCTAGAGTGCACGGTCCGTCGTTGGCATAATGCACGCTGTATTCAAGTTGGCATCGGCACACATGCCACTTTGAAGCACGGCACACACACACCAATGTACGGCACATCAGCTACGGAACCTTGCCGCCAAGTGCGGCATCTCATGTGCCACACCTTTGCGCACACTTTGCCGCAACTCCGGGACCAACGAAACTCGAACCGTAGATACATTCCAAGCATAGCACATTCCACTGTATGCACGGTACATTGGTTCAAGCCCGGCACATTTGCCCAGAATATACTGTGCTGGTGTGCAGAACACGGCACATTCCTAGCGATGTTGATGCACCCGCTTCCGGCATTTGTTGTGCTGGCTTGAGGACATGATCCCTCATAAAGTCTATTTTTGTGGTCACAAGATTGCGCGACGCACTGCGATTGAGTAATTTTTCAAGAGAGTTAAATTGAAGTGATACCACTGTACAGTGTGTAGTTTAAAGTCGCTATTCTACGGACTCGTGTTAACGATTTTGCTATGTCTTTGCCGGGTACCAGTGGAAAATCAGGTCCCCCTCAAAAGAGCAACATGTTTGCTGAACGAAATCTGTTAATAATACTATACTCCCTTCAATGCAAGAAAAAAATCAGCTTGTGAGTGAATGACCGGAACAGAACTTCCCGCAGCTCTGGTTTTCAAGTTGCGCGCAGGGGAGTACAGCGCCCGGTGCACGAGCGCAATTGTTGCGTGGTGCAGCAGAGGGCAGCGGGCAGGGAGAAACTGTTGGAAAATGACCGTGCTCGGCGTGTCCTTCTCGGAGGCATAAAAATACTAAACCTGACTGGTGGAATCCAAGTTCAAGGCAGAATTTACCATACTACGAATCCAGCACGGAGGTATGGACTGTCGGCGCCGCTTGCAAACCGCATTGACTCGTCAGTACTACGGCTCGAAGACCACGATGCCGACGTACTTCAAGTTTTGACCACGGCATCTGCTCCTTCTGTCCTCTACTGTTTTCCACGGGGCAACGTCGGCGAGGAAATGAAGCGGCCGGTTGGGCAAACGGGTGTGCGAGTGGATGAAGGGAGGGATGGTGGTAGTAGGGAAGGAAGAATTATTCAGTACGCTCAAACAATACACTTACCATGCGCGCAGCCGGAAGTGACGAGCTTTCACCAAATTTTAGCCGAAGTGACGAGCTTTCTCAGAAATCCGTCGAAATGACGAACTTTCATGGTTTTCCATCAAACTCACAAACATTCTCTTTCTTAAGTGAAGTAACGAAGTGACGAAGATGGGTACTACTCCACTAAAAGGGCGAAAGTTCTGGTCCGAAATTTATGTTGTTAGAAATGCTGTAAGTTGAACAGTCGTTTCATGATTTTCATTTGATTATATACATTTCTTGTGATATGTTACGGATGAATGATGGTTCATTGGTTGGGAACACTACCCATGTGTCGGAAGTCAAAGCTCGTTGGCTTGGATCAGAAGCAGAAGTTGTGCAATGTGCATATGATTAATGACACGATGAGCAGTATACCCGGAATTCCAGGATGGTGTGTCATTCTTCGTGATATAAACCTTCCGAGGACTCATAGCAATGCAGATACGGCCTCAGATATGACACCTGAGGCTCAGACGACGAGTAGGACACGCAACCCGTTTTTTTTTGGCTGATGCCAGGCCGACAAATGGGCCTGCCAAGCCGACAAAACGGCTTGTAAGCCAAAATGTCGGGCTTGGGCGGGTGTCCCCAAGCCCAAGCCCATCCAAGCCGTTTTGTGCTGGTGCAAGCTGTTTTGGCAAGCCAAAAACATCACTCTCGCGCAAACCGGCTTGCAAAGCTATCGAACGGGCTTGCAAGCCGATCTGCCGGGCTTGCAAGCCCGTTTGTCTGATGCCATCAGACAAATGGGCTTTGTTCAACTTTCAAGTCGACATTGACAAGACTTTCAAGCATAAATTTTGTACAGCATCAATATGATCTATTGAAGTCAACTGCGGAGCAAATTTTAGAGGTAACTTATGCTCTTGAAGCTTGTGCCTAGATGAACATTGTTGCGGCTGAGATCAAGCCCAAGCCCGTTGGCTTGATGCCATCAGAGTGTCGGGCTTGCGAGTCTGTGAGCCCAAGATCTTATCGCCTACACACGAACTGCGTTCAACTCATATATGGTACAGGCCTTTGAGTATTCTAATGCTCAAAGACACCCCAGAAAAAGTTTCAAAGCTGTAATGGGAATATATTCTGTGTTCAGTCTGTTTTTTCCTCGTCTGAATTGGCTTGGAGACGGCACATTGATATCTGCATGATATGACTTGAGAATTTACATTACAGTAGAGCATAAGCCACAAGTTTTGTTTCCTATCTCGCCCAGTTATTTGAGTACTGGAAATATAAGCCATTTTCATTTTTGACCAGTTGTAACGATGCTCCGAGAAATACACCTGCAATAAACTCACAGCATATACCCGGGTTGAGGATTTTATTTTACATTAGTTGGTGCTCAGTGTGCGCGTGAGTGATGTGTTTTCCAGCCAGAATTGCTTGCACCCAGAGAAATGCCCCGTGGTAACCGTAACTATTCATCTCACTGTGGACCGTGATTCACATGGGATATACAATCAGCAGAAGAATGCATTGACAGAGACAAGCCCATACTTCCGAAGTAAACTGATAATGATGGCCTGTGTCCTCCCCCGCGGTGACGGTGTAGTATCACATGAAGGAGAAAAACAATGTGCAAAACCCAAGCCCTGGGGTAGACACTTAATACACACAGTAGAGTCATTCAGATCAGTTATATAGTCCGTTGGGGTCGAGAAATACGTGCAAGCCCGTTTCTCGGCTAACCGAGCAAACGGGCTTGCCAAGCTGTCAAACATACTCACGCTTTGACTGGATCGACCGCGACTTTGTTCCTGTCGCACAGATGGATCCAAAGCTCTGCACAGCGGTATGTGTATCTTTCCTTTGGAAATACAGTCGTTGATACCCGTGCAGGAGAATCTGCAGGTTGCGCAGTCTGCGTTGCCCACTCTGAAGCTGTACTTCAACGGAAAGACAGTCTCTGCTCCCAAGCGTCCAAAGATTGTTATCAAGGTCAACGGCGCCGCGCGCACATCTGAATCGGGTTCTACAGACCTCGAAATGCTCCTTGAGAGCCTCGACGACGATGTAGAAATGGACGACGACCTGCTGGATGTCGACGACCGTGACGCGATTGACCGTTTCGACTAGGGCTCCAACCATTTAGTTTCCGTTTGAAGTTTGGGGCAAATCAAACGGAAACGGTTGCCAAACCGTTTTAAAACCGTTTCAAACCGGTTTCAAACGGTTTGCTGGCAGGGAAAATGAACAAACGGGTTGAACGCACCTGATTTCACCTGAAAATCCCCCCAGCTCTTCTCCACAATGGCACGCTCCAATTTTATAGATTCAAAAGTGCACGAGAGCATTCCTTGTTTTCTTCCCTTGTGCAGAGGTGCGCTCCCGCCATCAATCGCGGCGATCATTCCCAATTGGGATACCGCCCAGCGCCGCCATTGACCTCGCCACAACCTCAACAACTCGGTTATTTTGGCCCAAAATTCAATGGGACCAACATTTCTCGCCATTTTGAATCTCGTTGAGACCTAAACAAATTCCAATAACTGTGTTCAGTGGATCAGTTGTTCAAAACCGTTTGAACCGTTTGTTTGCTAACCGTTTACCGTTTGGCCCAGCCAGCAAATCAAACGAAAATAAAAACGGTTAAAACCGTTTGAAACCGGTTTCAAACGGAAACGGTTGGAGCCCTAGTTTCGACGGACCGGACTCCTGGTTCGAGCCCGGTGAAACGGTCTTCGCGGAGGACAAACCTATGTCTTCTGTCCTGCATCTCACCGGCGCCAACTCCTCCAGATGTTCATTCGCCATTTTTGCGAGCATCCGCTGCTTGCTGATCGTCTTGGGAACATGCGCACCGCCGAGAAGATGTACGAGGATGCAGTTCACGAGATGTACTCGTTCGGCTATCAGCGTGGCTTGCGCGAGGTCTGAGGATATATGTGGACAGCCTGGTACTGCCCAGAAAATTTCAAGCTGTGGGCACGCTCTACACAGCCGAACTTCATCGCTCACTGGCGCACGACAATGGCCGTCGAGAACTTCTGGCGCAACTTGAAGCACGAAACCCTCCACCATCTCCTCCATCCTCGCCTTGACCAATTCATCTTCCTCATCGCAACGGACGTGCTTCCCCATTTTGTTTCAAAGATGCAGATCTTCGAACCCGACTTTCGACGTGGGCGTGCCCCTGAGCTCACTCCGTTCCAGGTCGCGTTCAAGCGGAACTGGAAGAAACTTGCAGCCCGGGAGCTGGGGACTCTGACCTACAACACGAATGTCCAATGCTGGACTTGTACGTGTGGGCAGCAGAAGTACAACCCGTACATCAACTGCAAACATCTGGTTCAAGCCGTCCAACCCCCTCTTCCTCGGCTCTTCACTGAGGTCGTCCGGCGGCGCGTCATCCCTTTCTATCATCACCCATTGCTCAAGCTCAAAGATGGCTCCCCGGTGCCAGCGCTTGAGTTCACTCGGTCCATTTCCAATGGCGACCCGATGCACGATATTCCATCCACCACTGCCACCACCACGGCCCCTCCCCGCGGTGCTAAACGGAAGCGAGCTGTGGCCAGGCAGCCGAGCAGCGATGACGGCGCAGACGAGGATACTGTGAACCAGCTGCTCGGTGCAGCTCCGAGTCGTTCGGCCTCACCTTCTGCTCGTTCGTCCTCGCCAGTTGTGGCAGACGAGTACGATGAGGTGAGTTTTCTGACCATTAATATGTGTTCCAAACCTGAAAGTGCTGCAGGACATGGACCAAACCATCGAATGGACCAAAAAGCGCATCATCGAACTGCGAGCCGGTGCTGACATGCTGGAGAAACAAGTTATACATCCTCGTGAGTCAAAAATCGGGCTCAAAGCACAGAGGGCGGTGAATGTGGGGAAAGATGTTGCCGACTTGCAGCAAGATATGCGCCATGCGATGCAAACTGGGAAGATTCGGCAGACAACATGGGCTCAGAAAGGTAACAAGGCATCGGCACGATATTCAAGAAATGTAATGGGGTATCAGCATATTGAGTAGAAAGTACCCTGAGTCTTGTAATGTGCTTCTTCCATCCTCTACGTGATATTGAGAAATTTCTGTGAACGACGTTGTCACCAATCTTGTAGCCCTTGATATTCACACAGGATTTGGTCAAGTCGAAGTATTCCCAGCCAGCATAAACTCCCTTCTGAAATCTCGAATTTCTTGTGCAAGAAACCGTGTTTAAATCGTTGTAAACTCGCTACCCGAGATGCCGGACGCCGGGGACGAGACTTAGGGACTTAAAGCTCAGCGCGACCGCCCGGAACGTCTCGGACCTCTCTGACAGATCCCATCAAGCGCCGATCCGAGGTCGGCTAAACATCGGATCACCCCACACTGGTGGGCGGATAGCGTTTAGGTACGAGCCATCTGTGATTTTCACAGATACCGAAACACTAGCTCCGAAGAAGAAGCGGCCGAGGGCACCCGAAGTCAATGAGGCTTTGATCATTGAGGGTTCTCGGCCACGAACCAAATCACGCCGAGCTCGGGAGGAGCAATAGACATCTCGAAGTTTGTATATATGTCACGAAAATTTGATATTCGCTGTTTCACGGTTACTCGGCAACATGACCCGCAGCTCACAGCCGTGATGCGATCAAGCGGCAAGTCCCACTCGCTTAGACGAATCCCACTGCTTCGAAGCTTGGTGGTGGGACTGGAAGCAATTAGTGGGACTGGGTGGGTCCCACTCCCACTAAAATTGTATATACTCGTTGAGCTCCGAGACGTGAATAGAGTATTTGGACACACAAGGTTTTAAGACGAGCCAGCTTGGAGATTAACGCCGATGATACAGTCAACACCCTATGTTCAGCTCTCGTTCAGTGCGGGTGTCGAGCTGTTCGGTTTTGTGCTAGATGCAAAAGGCTTTTCTGGGTCCGCAAGCCCTGTGTGCTGTGTGAGGGGGAGAAAAAAAGAAAGAAGGGGAAAATGAAAACACACCATAACCCCCAAGCGAATTACAGAGGAAGGGAATTGCGAGGAAGGAAGAGGGGAAAGAGAAAGAGGTATTTGTTAATGTTGTGCTGACGATGAAAACAAACCATTTTTTTTCGCTCTCACGAGCATTTCAGCAAGGTTCGACACGGTGAATTGATGCACAACTTGGCAAAATTTTGACCTTCCGTTGTATTCGTTTTCCCTTTATGTGTTGCTTCACGGTCTCAATCTTTTTGAAATACACCACTGTGGTCCACAAAGTATATTCTGCTGATTGGAGACGTGAACACCAATACTGGTGATGTCTATTATCAAAGATTGTCGTAAATTAGACGGGATTATCACCGATTATCAAAGTTATTCGGTTGTCGATAATTTGGTGATAATTGGCCGCGGATTAGCAAATCCGGTTTTCCTGATGGGTCCCGACCCGACCCGACCCTCCCATGCCTCGGATGCTCTCACATTCCACCAGTTTGATACATACAGGTCGAAAGTCCAGTTTGGTTGTCAAACACTGTTTCATTCCAAACGTAAGACAGTGTCCATCATGTTTCAGATGCCTTAATGCCTCTGATTAAACTGTTCCTCTTGCATTTGTGCTACTTATCTGGGCCCGCATACCCTGCCGTCACTAATTTTTGTTTTTTTCCCAATTTAGCTGCATCTAACAATTATGTTGCCAGATGCAATCCTACTGGTATTCCCACTCTGTGTTGATCTGGTGCCAGATCATTTGCTTATTCACCTCTCTCTCAAGTGCTGGCATCCCTCTGCATCAACTCTCTGCACTGATGACAAGGTAGACCATGTCTCGGTAAGAGAAATATTGGAGATCAGCTTTTTGTGTGGGAATTCGGCCGTCCCAGCCGACTTAGGCTTGACATTGCAGCAGAAAGGCATCAGCAAAAGCCGAGTTGGATGGAGACGAAATGTGGGCACAGCTGAAACCTGTACATGGCAGGCACTCAGGGTGAGCTGAAAGAGCCCCAGGCAGCTCAAGTGTTAGCTCAAAGAGAAGAGGGATGGGTTGGTGGGGATAAAAGAACTGAGAGATCTGGTGAGGAATTGAGCTCTTGAAAAGAGTTTCAAGGACGAATGTATGTGGCAGAGCGAAGCAGTGATGTGGTGTTGCAACAAGATCTAATGTAATCTTGTTGCAAATGACTCTAACAAATCCTATCTTGACTCCCTTTTTCCTGGTCTACCACTCTGAGCTTGGAAATGCTTCTGCAAACTGTGTTTCACTATCCCAAACACTCCCAAGCACAATTTACAGCGAAAAATGTCATTTGTTTTTCAGACATTTTTTGCTGAAAAAATGGTGAAATTTTCAAAGCTTTTTCACCACTTTTCCGGTTTGAGGTGAAAAACTTGAAAGAAAGTTGAAAAGGGGTGAAAAAGGTTTGAAAATTTCACTATTTTTTTCAGTGAAAAATGTCTGAAAAACAATCGACATTCTTCACTGTAAATTGTGCTGAAAATTTTGAATCTCCCAACCAGTGTCATGACCAGCTGTTATAGGGAGAATGATGAGTGAGCATGTATTCCGTTATGGTAAGTAATACTTTCCTTGCACCTAATGGCTGGACACAAGCCTAGTGTTTTGAAGATTGGCAATTTTTTAGATTTCACCCGGAATTAAGTTAACCAGTGCCATTGGTGCCAGTGGTCTGGCCTGAAGAAGTGTAAGCCAGTTGATATTTGTACTGACCATGCAAGCAATTTGTTAACACAAGTTGTGGCTCACGTGCTGGTTTGTTGATCATGCTTGATAAGAATACATAAACAGATTCATTTCAATCCAACTGCAGACACAGTAACACAGCAAAGATAAATATAAAATATCTGCACTACCCAGAGAACATCATTACACTGCTGAAACCAAGAAACTCAGACTGCAACTGGTGCAACTTGTTTATTGAAAACCTCAATACCTTCTTTGTCCACTTCTTCCACAATCCCAGAAGATGCATTGAGCTTTACCAGATGGGCCAAATTGGCTGTGTACTGCTCTTGTACATCCTGGCCCATACTGGCCAGCCTTTCATCAATATTCTTGACCTGTTTGGCTTGGGATGACCGCTCAAACAAGGGTCTAGCTGTTTCCCAAAGCTCAACTGCCTTGAACAGGTCACCATGCTCCTTAAAAATGTCTCCAAGGTGGAGCATGCATTCAGCTCTGCTCTGGTGGACCTCCATATATGCAAATCCCTCCAGTGCCACTGTGAACAAGCTGACTGCTGTAACCTTATCATGTTGGGCGAGGAATAAATCTCCCAGGAATTGGAGAGCTTTATAGATGCCAAGCCTCTCTCTCGACTTGATGGAATGTACAAGGAAAACTGTTGGCCAGGGTGATACACCATGGAACCCATTCCACCGGCTGACATCTGCCAGAATCTCAAGGCAACAGCTGATAAGCTCAGAATTTTCCCCCAATGATACATATAGGGTCTTGCAAAGTAAGGTAGCGGACAGACAAGTACGGTTGCCCCACGTGATGCATTAGCCTTATTGGGAAGATTGTTAAAGATTCACTGTAATCGACCTGTTCTCGGATTGAATTAAAAATTCTGGCTCAACAGTTCTGTGTGAATGTATCAGAAGACTGCTCCTAAATATTTTGAGAAATTTTGGTTAAGAAATGGGGGACGAGTTCCCAAATTGATGTGGGCGGGGAATGCCATTGATGTGGGCGGAGAATACCATCAATGTCTGATCATTTGGGAACTCGTCCCCCATTTCTCAACCGAAATTTCTCAAAATATTTAGGAGCAGTCTTCTGATACATTCACACAGAACTGTTGAGCCAGAATTTGTAATTCAATCTGAGAAGAGGTTGATTACAGTGAATCTTTAACAATCTTCCCAATAAGGCTAATGCGTCACGTGGGGCAACCGTACTTGTCTGTCCGCTACCTTACTATATCTGCATCCACAAAATCTCCTTCTCTTAAGTTGAGATCTCCGCATAAAAACTCACAGAACATGATTAGCCTATGGTCTTTCATGATCAGTGGTTTGGCAGTATCAATATTCTTTTGCACCTCCTGCTTGGGAGCATCCATACTCATTTGAAGTTGAGCAGCATTCAGTGCAGCAAGTCCCTGATTATAAGGGTCCAGATTTAGAGAGCTCTCATGGAGGATCTGAGTCTGAATGTTATAGGCCTCAAGATATTCAGATTTTAGCCTGTGGGCCTCTGCCTGGGTGGTCTGGATAGTATGCTTCAAATTACCACCAAATATTCCACAAAGACCCAAAAGATTTATTGCCCTATTGCAAAGGGAGATGCTTTGGCTGTGTTTACCTAGGGTACGCAAACAGATAGCTATCATACGTAATGACTGTGTTTCAAGATAGAAATTTCCACAACTCATGGCAAGCTGCTGGGATCCATACGCAGTGGATTGAGCAGCAGAGTAATCACCAAGCTGCCACTTCATAAATGCAACCTGATACAGTGCCTGGGCATGTCGAATGCTATTTCCAGCTAATATTGCCATAGATATAGCACTTTGGTAAAATTTTGTGGCAGTGGGAAAATCATTTTTGTGCATCTGATAATAATGTCCTGCATTGATGTAGAATTTACCTGGATGAGTTCATGAGTCATAAAGAATGTTATTCATCAAATATACCATACATGTTGTCAGTCAAGGCAAGAATTTTTTCAACCTCTGTAGGGTCATGTGTTCCACCTGCAATATCCAAGAACATCTTCTGGGCTGCATCTTGGTCCAAGGGCTCCAGTGGAGGTAGAAATGGGTGGCTCCAGCAAACCTTGAGTGGTCTTTCTGCTCCTCGCATTGTAATCTAAACAAAAGTCAGAAGAGTGTATAATGAATCCATTGTGCACCCACTATCAGTGCCAGATGATCTACATCTGTGAGAAGGGACAAAAATTCTTCAATCTCAGGACGAAGCTCAGTTGGTTCCCAAACTGTCTCAAGATTATCCAGGATCAAGAGACCTCGTGGATTATTAGAGAAGTGGTTGACAACTGCCCAAGTGAGATCTGGCCCAGGCTTGAGCCCCAGATGGGCTCCAACCAGTGCAGCAAGTTCCACTTTGTTTGTTGCAGAGTCACAGGCAACAAAGTGCCGATATTGTCCATATAGGTGGATGACTTCTGTGCGATGAATAACTGCTCTTGCGAGGCTAGTTTTACCCATCCCACCAGCTCCTAAGATAGCTATCCGGGGAGTCCCTTGGCTGAACAGTGCAAGAATCTTGGTCAGTTCTGTTTCACGGCCATGAAATATCTTGGGCTCTGAAGGGAGCATGGAGATTGAGGTGGAGCTCAATATATATGTCAGCATCAGTATCACTGTATCATGTATGAGTATATACCTAGCATAGGAGCCGGAATAGACCTGGAGTCAGGTTAGGTAGCATTTAAAAATGGTGCAGGGAACTGTACCGTTGATGCTCCATCTGAATGAGGTGAATTTGAAAGAGCTTCAATCATGTTGAGTACTTCCTGGTGCATCCTGGATGCATCCTCTTGCATTTCTGTGACGGTCTTCATGAGATTGATAGAGTTAATCTATCTGTCCGTCAAAGAAATTGCTCCACTTGCAAATCATGAACTTGCCTGGAAGGATTCAAATCCTTGCTGCAATCCTGCTTTACAGCCCTTGAGCGGGGTGCTTATTTCAATCTGACGGAAAAAATTCTTGACTTTGCTACCACCATGTTGTGCTTCGATAAAGGTGTGGATTTTGTGAAGGGTTCTGAACAACCATTGTTAGGGGGAAAAAAAGAGTAGTGCACCAGCAATGTACCGTGTAAAGTTCCCAATATTGTTTAGTACACTGGGTGGGAATTCTCCACCAGTCTCGGAGTTGATGTGTATAGCAATGATTGCCTCAAGCAACTGATGAGTTTTCTCCATCAACTGAATACATTCATCCTTGTTTTGCTTCACAGTCTGAAACAACTATTTGAGACCACAGTAAAATCAAATTTAATTGATTGTCACCTGTATAATTTTCAAGAGAGACTGAGTTGTGTTGGATATTGCCTCCATGAATGGGGTCTTTGCACTACTGGCAAGTATTCCTAAAGTTTTGGCTGTCACAGCCATGCATATTGTAATGTCTTGCAGTTGGGCCTGAGCAGAAGTGCGGTCTGGGGGCATTGTGGTCGTGGGAAGTACGCTTGCAAGATGTACAGCTTTTATCTTATATTCACCTGTGGAGATCTCATTTTTATTCGCTGCTATCCCTGTCTTGATCTCCCATGCGGTATTCATCTGAGTGATTATCTAGATCCCTTGATATTCTTTACAACAAGCTATGCTGATCAGGTCAGGCTCTGATGCGCAGTAGTGTTTCAAGCCCCGGTATGGAGGACGGAACCCACCAAAATTAACACTATCTTGCATATTAGAAGTTGGTAAGCTCCCTTGTCCAAATGAATCCAATTAAAGGGAAGGAACCAGTGAGGCCATGTTCATTGACAGCGAATTGTAGATCCGTATGCTCCCAGTGCCTCAGAATAGTACAGTCGACCTAATCGCTGGTGCAAGGTTCGACTGCAGCTTAGCCTCCCTCTTCTGATCTGTTTCATCGCATTATCGGATTGTTCGGCATAAGTTACTCAGCGCTGTACTCATCTTTCGATTCTGATTTGTGCTAATTTTTGGATTGTTTCATATGAATAAGTCACTTAGCGCTGTACTCATCTTTGACGTCTCATTTACGAAGCGTGTTGTCCACTTAGAACACAAGGACAACTTGATGATCATGATTGCACGGTGGGAGAAAAGACCTAAAAGTCTTATGCACTGATGAGCACCGCTCCCGTCTGAGCACCGATTCCGTCATTTCGGTCCGATTCCCATCATTCCCGACTTCAACCATCGGTCTTCTGTTGTTTCCGGCATCCGGTGTTCCCATTCCCGAGATTAACTCAATTCACAGAGTTCCCGAGGATTTACACTGGTTCAAGGAACTTTCTCCTTTTATTTTATATTACACTTTTTACTATAAATACTGTTCATGTATTCTACTTCTACACAACACATTTATACATTGCTTTCACCTCCGTTTTGCATCTGAGCCCTCGTCGTTGCTCAGTATGCTCATCGCCGTCTAGCTCTTGTCTCGTCCCTCGTCGTCCACACCATCACTGTACTCCTACCTCCTTACCTCTCCCCTCACACCATCTACCTCACATACGAGTCCTGAGAATGGGTTGGCCCACTCGCACAACTTTTGTCTTATGGTCGCCGTCCCCAGAGTTGGATGCTTGGTATTTTATATATCAGCTCGCGCTCAGCGGCACCGTCAGCGTATCAGCACATGCTGAACGGACAGATAGATCTCATACAACTCGCAATCACGTCCAAACCTAAAGACAAAGCAAGAAAACATCAATTATGCAGCCATAAGTACGCCCACCTACTCTGCCATGCGTTTAAGTTCGATTCGATTCTGGGCTGTACGGGGTGTGCGTCCATGCCTAGTTCTCCTCGAGATGTACATTATTCAGCACATCCTCGGGATTCCTGTGCCTTTTTTGTGCTCCGATGGCACGCTATGTGCGACAAAATCACCAAGGGAGCGGATTTGACATGTACAACTTTGTTTCTTTCCATAACTTCAACCCCACCTCTCAACTTCCTTCAAGAAAATGGCTTGTATGCCTGTTCTGTTTAATTCTGGGAGAATGTGGTCTCAACTGTGAGTAATCCTCAAATCAAGAGAATTGCCGGAAGAATTGCCGGAATTTGGGTCGAATTGGACCGTCTTGGACCATCTTGGACCATCTTGGCCCTTTTTGGAATCGGGGAAACAAATTGGGCAAATTAGGGGTAACTTCGGAAAGGATTTTTTTCCTGATGAGGCCAGTGTACAGTCACTACGTTCCGCCGTCGGCTAGACTCAGTCTGCCGAGGTCCGTGTAGCCGAGTCAAGATGCGGCTAGCCGATCACACAGCTGTGTGTAGCCGGCCACGCACAGCCTGTGTGATCGGCTGGCCGCATCTTGACTCGGCTACACGGACCTCGGCAGACCGAGTCTAGCCGACGGCGGAACGTAGTGAGTGTCCGAGTAGCCGCTCAGGATATGAGAGAAGAAATGCAGGTGACATTCTCATTCGATTGTGCTCTTCATTGTGTTATGCTTTTAGCGCCAATGTTTCTAGCGCCAGTGTCCCTGCGTCAAGGCCGGAGGGATTGTAAGCGTCAACTTCTGTGGTAGTGATTGGAATCTCAAACCTCGGCGTTTCCCGACGACCGAAGATCAGAGTAGCCACTCAGGATATGACAGAAGAAATGCAGGTGCTCTGATATTCCGATGTTGTCTCGCGTCTTCCATCTGTCAACGGAAGGCCAGTGTACAGTGTCCGAGTAGCCGCTCAGGATATGAGAGAAATGCAGGTGACATTCTCATTTGATTGTAGTCTTCGTTGTGTTATGCTTTTAGCGCCAATGACTTTAGCGCCAGTGTCTCTGCGTCAAGGCCGGAGGGATCGTAAGGCCACTAAGGCTCCAACTGTCTCCATTTATAAACGTTTTAAACGAATAAAACCGTTTGCATTTTCGTTTAATTTAGGGGAGCCTCTAAACAGTAAACAACAATAAACAAACGGTTTATAAACGGTTAAACGATTAATTTTTCCGGCCTATTCTCAGCGGAGTATTGAGAGGTTGAACTCGCGGGAACAGGATGGCAGGCAAACCCCCACATGTTGCACATCAGAGGTCAGGTACTAGCACACCTTCTGCACTACAGTATATGCACCATCCCGTTGCATCAGCGGCACTCCTCGGCCGGCTTTCCCTTCCAGGCACCTAAGTGAATGTGAGCTGTTGCTTTCTGTCTCACGATAACGCTGTCGGCTTCCGATTGGTACCCCAACAAGAGAGAATGTGCGTATCAACTTTGAAGATTAGGTTCAACCATGGGAAGGTCCTAAACTCGCCCTGATTATACTGTATATCAGGGAAACTGCTCTTCTTCCGGCAGTCTTGGGGTCCATAAAGATGATGAAGGTACCTCAAACCACAAAATGGATTAAGGCTGGGTATTTTGTGCCTTGATTCCTTCCCCGCTGCGCCAATATACTGATACATTGGTGGCCCCAGAAAAAAAACCATTTATAAACGGTTTAAATGGTTTAATAAAGGGTTACTTACCGTTACCGTTTAATTTAGGCTCCAGTCTAGATGAAAACTAAATGGTTGGAGCCTTAAGGTGAGCGATTTCAAGTGACAAGTCTGTAAGCGCCAAGTGCGTACATATCGGAGAGAAGTTGCATATTTGACGCCCGCGCAGTTAGCTCCACCAATCCGGGACTGTCCGGGAGCCGCCAACAGTTTCTCTTCCATGCATACGACGGCAGATAGGATGGAATCCGAAGGTGTTCAGCGCGGAGCAACGCAGTCAGTCCACGGTGTACATTCCAATCATCTTGCCACTGTGGGTTCAATCCGCTTTCCCCGGGGAGTGTGGTTCAATCATTTCAAGTACGGACCAGCGCTTACATTTCGGAAAGAAGTTGTATAGTTGACGCGCGCTTGTCAGATTCACCAATCTGGGATTGTGTGTTAGCCCGAAAGCTTCTCTTCCATGCAGACAATGGCAGGTGGGATTGAAGTTCCGTGTTCGACGCAACAACTCCGTTCGAGAAAATGAGCGCTACAGCCCTGCTATCAATAATGACCTGATTTTCGCAGTTTGTATATAAGAGACGCGATAGGGTCTTTGCTACTACATTGCTTCACCATGAAGAACATTCTCTCAGTGATCCTTGTTCTTGTTGCCGGCGCCTTCTGCACACTCGACGGTAAACCAGCACCTGGTGTGGTAGGTTTTTTTCTTCTGTTAAGCAGTTATGTAGTGTGCTAACTTGTGGCATAATGTAGATACGCACCACCGAGACGTGTGGGGATCCCACCCTTGCGGCCCCCTTTTACAGAACGTACAGCGCCACCAGGGCCCAGCATGGGATGTGCCTGAACCTCGCCCTCTCTCTGTCTAACAGTTTCCCAACGTGGAACTACCAAGCACTTGTTGCATTCGTCTTCGTCACCCAAGAGGAATCCACCGTCCCCTTCTACCAGATGGTCGATTCAGCTACGGGGGCCAGAATCTACACGACCAACGCCACTGAAGTAACCGCATTGGAGAAGACTGGATATGGTCCGGCAGTTGCAGAGCCGGTATACTATATCTATCCCGCGCAGATTTGTGGCAGCGTTCCCTTTTATCGGCTCTCCAAGGCGGCAGTGCACGACCACTTCTACACCGTTTCGGAGGCGGATCGGATTACGGCCATTGATTCGCAGGGATATGCTGACGAGGGGATCGCCGGATATGTTTTTGCTCCGGAGCCAACTCAGTGCTAGTTCAGTCATGTGAGCCCTTATGCATTTCACATTATTACCTCGAAGGCCTAATTTCCCCTCCCTTAGACTTGTTTGCGTGTTCGTCTAAATTCCTAACTTCTTACGGCGCCGTTTGTCCGCTGTAAAGCCGTCGATAAAAGCCTTTGAGGTGTCTTTTTTGGTGATGAAACTGTTGCATTCATTTTTCATTTGAATCCAGTCAACTTCAACTGAGCAGCCGAAATTTTGCGTGACACACTCCGAAATGTGGGGATCAACCAACGGCGACACTGTCCGGCTCAGGCTCACAGCTGATTTTTGGCAAGTTGCGACACTGTGGCGAGATACGACACTCTGATGGGAGATCAACACTGTACTAAAATCTCTGAATTAGCAGTGAATACCGTGACAGTAGTTTGGGCAAGCGCAGCGCCCCCTAAAATGTGGGCCATGAGAAAATGCTGGGACTACAGGGGTATTACCGCAGTGCTGACGTCTATACGACTAACAGAGATCCTGCAACCAGGGCGCCAAAAGCAGAGCGCTTCTTAGATCAACCCGTAGTTGTAAAAATATCAAGACTCCTGTACACCATTTGCGGAGGCTCACCTGCCAAACTGAATTCAATCTAGATTTTTGAAATCCCAACTACTTGACGAGCTTTTCTTAAGTTCCGGGCGGTAAATACCATCAATGATTCTTAAGTTATGGTCGATGAACTTAAGTTGCGAAGGAACTTAAGTCCCTTCCTTGTATCATTTCAGTAGCGTCGTAGACAGTAAATACAGGGGCTACTTCAGTTCTTATCGGATCGGAACTTAAGTCCCAGGAACTTGAGTTCTTACGGTGTATGATCCTAAGACAGGTGGAATTGAACTTAAGTCAATTGAGGGACTACCTCACAACAGGAATGATTAGTTACGCCAAACTCATGATGGACCCACTGAACTTGAGTTTCGGGATACGACGCTTGATGTGGATGAAACACTTTCGAGTAGCTGGTAACGAGAGGACATACGGGGCGCTCAAGGTGGCGGCTGCGGCGGCAACAGAGAGCAAGGGACTGCTCGCGAGGACGTCGCTCATGTTGGAAGCACTGACGACATAAGGATCTGTGGTGTTGTTAGTTATTTTCGCACACAAAAGTCAACAGGTGCTTTAGTTTTGTGGGTGCATTGGAAGCAGTAATTTCCTACTGGTGTTTAGCCCCAGGGTATGTTGAAGTCGCTCTTGATTTAAGCCTTGACATAGACACGGTCAATGGACTAGGAGAGTGTTAGCCAAAGGCCGGAACAGCAGGCTAAACATCGGCTGACGATGCGAGACACTCACCGACGGTGGCCTCAAAGTCGCAGAAATATGAGATTACCGGCCAAAAGAAAAGTCAGCGCTGAGAGTTTGAGGATGAGGAAATGTAAAAAAAAACTCGCGAGGGGAGATAGAAACTCAAGAGAAAAGATAAGGACTCACATTGAGAGCATCGGCATCTAAACAACGGTTAGAGACGAGGGATGGCCACTATGTTGGCAGAATGCGGCATCTTCGCGGGAAAGTAATCAGTCAAGTGTTTTGAGGAAGGGGAAGAGCAAATCCAACCTACCAGACATGGGAAAATGACTGTGGAATGGTCGCGGATAAGAATGTAAGTTTTGGGTGGCATAAAAGGTAACTGAAGGTAAACTGAACCGCAGCAATTAGTAGCCAGTAATTGAAGCGGTGTTGAGGTCGAATCCCCCCCCCCGGTGCCACTAACTTAGTGGCATGGGAGGCCAGTGGCCCGGGCGAACAGGGCAGAACATGCCCCCAATTCGGCACCCAACCGGTGGTAGAACGGGGGTCTGTTGTTAAGATTGAGGTGGCATCCTGCAAGATATATATAGTCGTCGGCCGCAAGATACAGATGCGTCGGCTGCAAGATACAGAGTCGACTGCAAGATACAGAGTCAGCAAGATACAGAGTCAGCCGCAACACAAAGATAAGTTGCACCCGCAACTGTTGTAACCTTCTGCAAAACCTTTTCCAAGCCTTCCCGCAATAAACACAGGGAAGTTTGCTGGAGCAAAGCAACAATTAAAAGAGTTCTTCTATGGTTGCTTAGTGTAGTGGATGTGCTCCCTTCTTTCCCATTTGCTCTCTTTCCTGGAGGTTGTTGGTTCGATTTTCGCCTTAGGATCCTTATGCCATAAATCCTTTGAACACTAATTTTTTGGTTCAACCAATGTTTAGCAGAACATGATCTAGGTTAATGGGTGATTAACAAATCAAAATCAGCCATAATTGCCCTCATGCCACTCCTTCCCCCGCATGAATATCCGATGTACAGAGAATTGGACCGCCGGCGCCGGCAGATCTGCCGGTCATGGTCCTGAAGGATAGTCGCCCTCCTTAAGTTGTTTCTCCATCCTTCAGGTGTGCCGAAAACCCTTCCTTAAGGCTAAACCGGCCTACCTTCATGAATGAGCCTGGTCCTTCAGGAGCCTTTGCGTCCTTTCCGTCCCTCAAATACCCTTCAGGTGTTTCTCATGTCTTCAAGATAATGCTGTTCCTGAACGGTTTCAACCCTCCTTGAGGACATTTCACTGCCTTGAGGACAGGTCTGCAGCCTAAAGGACTCCAACTCTCCTTTACAAGTCTCTCATATCCTACATCATTTTTGCCATCCTTCACAATGGTTCTGCACCTAAAGGACACCAATCATGCTTCAGGAGCATCTCATATCCTTCAAGATTCTCCATATCTTTCAGATGAATTTCCAACCTTCACAACAGCGCAATGCCTGACCACTGCCGATCATCCTTCCAGACCTTGATGAATTGCACTGTGGATCCTCAGCAATTCCTTCTCAAAACAGGTAAGCGGACGGTGTGAGTGGCTGGCTCGGCATGTGGAGAGAGAGAGATCGGAGGAGAAATGTAAAGATGATATATGTATTAACCAGGCGCTGTCTAATCATGTGAATTGTGAGTAGTGTGCCTCCTTGACATTGCTTGGGATATAGATTGTATGTGTGCAAGGTGAGAGATGAGGTACCGAGGTACGAAAGAGAGGGGCGCAAAGAGGATAGAAAATCTATGTAAAATGTCTATTGCATCTATGAGGGTGAGTCGGTCAGGAAACTATTATTCATGTTCAAAACGTCACGCTGAAATGGTGCACTAGGGTGCGGCCGTGAAATCTAATGAAATCAACGAGAGAGTGAAGCAAGCTAGTCACTAATCACAATCCAACCAAAATCAAAACAAAACACTAATCCGATCCTAATGTTTGTGTGTGTGTGTGTTCGGGGAAGTAGGGTACGTATCACCCGTCAAGAGGGTGTGCAAGGTTGGAATAAGACTTTGTTTCAATAGCAACTATGTGGTTTAAGCATGGTTATGCTAGGGTAGCAGGGACTTCACGCCAACAGGATATCAAGACTCAAGTTGAACCTTAGACTGTTCAAGTCCTCAGTTTTACGAGTACTTTATGTACTCGTTCTTTTCATCAATCGGGACCAGATTTTTGAGTTGGTGATACGTTTATCAGTGCATCCTGAGGATGTAATGAAATAGTGGCAGTGTCCATTAGATTTTTGTAGTCTTTTTAAGAGCCTAATCTAATAGTTTTAGCGATTACATCATCCACTAAGATGATGTTGGTTCGAATCCGGCTAGTCTATTTATAATTTTCCTTGCTTCGATTCCCACCCTTTGCCGTGACACTCCTTTTAGTAGCCACAAATATTGTACACACACCGATCTATGTTGTATTGCATTATATAGCTTTGTGTTGAGCATCATGGCTCCTCAGTGGGGTTTGTGATGTTTTAAAAAAAATTCATATTTGAGCTTGTAGTATCTACCGTTCAGTCACGGCTTTCGTATTACATTTCATATTATATTTTAATATTTGAGAGGTGCAGAAGTTTCTTCATAGATTTGGAACTGCTTTTTGAGGTGTATTGCTGTTAAGTAAATATGTGTTATTAAACGGCTTCCAACGGCGACAAGGAAATCTGCCCAAAATCCGTGATCTATGAGGGACTTAGGCTGATGTTGTGCGCCTCGTCTGTCTTGGGCCTGTTGGGATATTTTGCTATTCACACGAAGTCTGACAAGAATAAAGCCGTAGTTGATATTGAGTAACGTACCTCAATCTACCCGTGTCTGTCCAGGTTCGACGTTCAGCTTCCTGTGGTGCGCCTTACCCACTACGTGCTTGTGTACCTTTCAAATGTGCAGTCAATTTTGGTGGACAATCCAGATATCCAGATGATTAAGGCACAGACGCAAACACAACTCCACGTCATGGCGGTGCATGCGAGGTGTACGCAAGACTTCGGAAGATCCCGGACACATCAGATGGACAGATTCAACGGCGGAATTATATCTTATCGGTATTTTTTGGCAATCGTTTTGATTTGGACATCACTTGTAACGAAAGGCTGGCTTGTTCAATCAATATTCTAATGTGTTTATTTTATTCCTTTTGCTCAAGGGCATCAGGTTTGTACTTTCAACCGTGATCGCCTAAATGATGGCATCATAGATCATGCCGTAATTCGCGGTCAAAGCGCTGAATACAAAGTGCGATGAGGATGTAGATAAATATCCTATACTACAACACTCCCTCCGCTCTCAAATCGCATCTGTTTGGCTTGGGAGTTGGCTCATTCTACGGGGATTGAAAATGCGCACACAATGGTCTTCTCCGAATCCCCCACCACACATTTAAATCCAATGTGGGGGTGATTTTCCATTTTTTCTGCTGATTTTTCACTAGGACACTTGCTCTAGGCTCAATTCTCCACATTTTCCCCTGCTTGTACACTCAATCTCTTTGCACTTCAAATTACAAGTGAACCGCTTCTTCATAATTTTCGCCCCTTTCCTGAATACCCGATGCTGGCACATAAACGATCACCAAGTCATGACTTTTGATCAGCAGTCAGCAGAACAGCCACTGCACTCTCAATACTTCGCCGTTTGCCTTGCTCATAGACTCACCCAACCTTTGTCTGAAATTCACAGCGAACCGGCGCCTCAAATCCTGAAATCTCACCCTTTATCATGACCACCAAAGACACCCAAGAGGCTGGTTCTCAAGATACTGGGAGGTTGGTTCATGGTATAATCAAAAATCCTAGGGTTCCATCCCTGTCAGGTTTCGATGCGCAAATCGATCCTGCTCAGCAACAACCGAAACCAACAAGAATTGAGGGCGCAATAGCCGTTCTACTGATGAACAATCAGATGTGCCCAAATCAGATTGATTTCTCCCTCTCAAGAAAGGATTCCAGACCCGCAAACAAGAAAGTGAAGTGCAGGACCCAACCACATCCTTGAGCCGAACAGAATGAGCCTACAGACCATTGGACCGGCCTCGAAATGAGGGTAAGGCAGTCGTTCTGCCGGAAAAAAACACAAAGACCATGAAATAAAGGTCTTTTTGTCCCTCAGACAGGTGTCCCTGGGAGGTAGTGAAAACCCGAAGTCGGCAGTCCGCTGCGAATTCGTAACACGCTTCGATTGAGCTTATAGACGGGGAAAACGGATAATAACTGAGGACACAATTCCACATTCATTCTCTGTTTTTCACCCAAACAGGGTGAAAAGAAGAGAAATTGTAATAGAGGTGTAAATAACAGTTCTGAGGAGCCCATCCGCTGCGGAATTAGTGCGGAAATCGAATGAGCCCATGAACTAAGGAACTGGTCAGGGTTTGAGAGCGTAGCGGCCGTTCTGCTGACTGCTAATCAAAAGCCGTGACTTGCTGATCATTCATGTACCAGCATCGGGTATTTGGGGATAGGGCAGAATGTCTAGAGAAGCGGTTCGCTTGTAATTCGAAGTGCAAAGAGATTGAGCCTACAAGCAGGGGAAAATGTGGAGAATTGAGCCTAGAGCAAGTGTCCTAGTGAAAAATCAACAGAAAAATGGAAAATCACCCCCACATTGGATTTAAATGTGCGATGGGGGATTCGGAGAAGACTATCGTGTGCACATTTTCAATCCCCGTCGAATGAGCCAACTCCCAAGCCGAATGGATGCGATTTGAGAGTGGAGGGAGTGTTCTAATAAAAACGATTAAAAAACACCCGAAATGGAGAGAGAAGTAAAGGAGATAGACAGAATGAATAGGAATAATAAAGGGTGGGAGCCCGAGCAGTGAATGGCCAATGGCGTAGAAGGCATTCTCAACCATGGGTATTATGGCCTGCTACTGGAGCTAGTCCACATGTATTTCTCTAGCACACCATAAGACGTGCTTAGTTGTCTTGGTTTCCATCTTTCTGACTGAGCAACTTGGTCATTGCTGACTAGTAAAGTCAGTCTTGGTCAAGTTCTATTCAGTTTCTCTATCAGTCCGGCACTTCACAAGCCCAGTGGAACTCATAGTAAATATCAAGCAGATTGACAAAATAGCGCGGCACTATACTGGCGGACCAGTATAGTGACCAGTGAAATATAGTGCTGCACTATTCTATGGTGTCAATCCTCATCAATCCTATCAGTAAATCCTTGATGCAAAGCCCGCATCTTTCTAACAGTCAGATCTGCCCGAGTAACCACAGTGATGATTAACTCAGTGACATGTCTTCATCCCAATCTAATCAGTTGGTCTTATGCACAAAATGGTGTGGCACTATATCCCTGCCGGCCCTAATGTGGTTGTACCAATCCTGACTTCATATATCTTGTTTTAATAGTGATCAGACTATTCAGAGGCCATTGAGGCGGCAAGTCAATCATTCTGAGTAGTTCCCTGATGTTTCACTGCCATTCTAAAGTTGTGCTCATTGCCCGCGCTACGAACAACATGAGCGGCAAGAAAAAGTCTATGAATGCTGGAAACACATTCCAGTAATGCTCAGGAGCACCTGCACAACACCGTCCGTATAAGCCAAACTGGAGAGGCTGCTCCACCTCGCTGTCGAAGATGCCTCATGGTTTGAGAAGCTTCTTCGGTCCCAAAACCTCCCAGTTTTGCAGGAGTTCGTTCATGTCGAGAAACTGGCACCAGTTTGTGGCTGGAGAAAGGAGCCTCGAAAAACTGTACCCTCCTGAGAGCACACGTGCCTAAAGCTCCTGAAGGATACAAATTGAAAGAATACTGAAGGTGCTGCCAGCCGGTGAAGGTAACTGTCTAGTCATGAAGTTCGACTGGCATTGCGGAAGGTTTGTCCACATCCTGAAGGAAAGTTTGGAGCCTTGAGGTTAACACGAATCATGAAGTATGCTAAATTATCATGAAGGGACGGGTATCTCGTTAAGGAGGCTGCAGTCATGAAGGTTTCCCAGAATCATGAAGAGTTTTAGGAATCGTGAAGGTACTGATGATATCCTTAAGGATTTTGACCGCCGGGACCGGCGGATCCACCGGTTCCGCCGGTCCAATCCTCTACACATTAGATGTTCTCCCCCCTGCCGCCAAAGTGATTAATCAAGCAATGCTCAGGAAGGATTATGTGTTGAGACAGGCATTGATTAATTAAACTTATGGTTACTGAGCAATTGATGGGCTTTTTCCATCGAAAAACCAGGTTTTGGGTGAAACGGCCTTTAGGAACCAGAACCTGGAGCCAGATTTCAGGATCAGATAGTTAGTAAATCCATGTAAATCCCTCACTCCTGAACTTATGCTCACTCACTCTGCTTATGTCTAGCTCCTGGTTTTAAGCTCATGGGACAACTCGGCATCACTCGCTGAAATCCACGAGGTTCATAACTTCTTCCAGACCACATAGGTCCCAATTCACAGGGAAATAACGGTACCTTATTCAGCTGCATACTCCAACAAAGCCGACTTACTCGACCCAAACTTTGACGCGACCCAAACAATACCTGACGGCAGTAGGAATAATCCTACCCACCAGTTGGTGGGTGATAGGATCGATCCTACCCAGCAACTGGTGGACTCTGAAAATTCAAGTCATTCAACCTTTTCCGTTGTATTGAAGCATTATGATTTTAGTCCTATCCTATCCTATCTTATTGTAACAAGAGTGCGGTGGGCTGTGAAGCGGCTTATTACTTCAGTTAAGTGATGAGCGTCTGGAGAGATCGCCGCATAATTCCCGCTACCGTAAGCTACGGGTCTTAGGGAGCATAATTTTGGGATTTTGGCCGTGCATAACATTTTCGTCAGCAGTTTTTGCATAAGCACATTTCCTCCTCGCCAAAATCCTTCGGCTCTGCCCTTTGCCGATGATTGACACATAATACTGCTGATGCTAAGTCCGACTCTCCCGGACTTGCTTCTTGACCGTCTCACCAATAATGTCCATTCGTCCAATGTCCGTCCACTACTAATAGGAGCAGCATCCTTTCTCCCACAGTCACTCTCTCATTCAAGTTGATCCTTCTATTCAAAATCTGGGTCAGCCCAGATTCAAGCACTGTTCTACGTCTGACAGCCTCCCTTCTGGCTCTTGGCAGCGTGCCAACTGGCCAAAACATGGCTCTATAAACTTTGTGTTGCAAGGAGATCCCCTGGCCCAGACTTTTTCATTCTTGCATGTGACCTAGTATATCTTGGAGTGGAATCAGAGCTCAGACTCCCGGATGTGGCTGTGCTCTAGCATCATCCGAACTAGTGGCTGTGCTTTGAACCCTTCCGAGATGAAAAAAGTCCCTCAATAAATGGTGAAAAATTCTGGAGGGTGGACATGATGTTGTGATGTTTGAAGGCAAAAAGCACAGCCACTGGTTCAGAAGACGCTAGAACACACCCACATCCGGGAGTCTGTGCTCTGATCCCACCCAAAGAGGCCAGATATCATGTTTGTTGGACGAGGAGCGAGAGGTAGGGGATGTTGGAGTGATCAGAGAAGGGTCGATGTTCAGTGAAAGATCTTTAGTGTCAGAGCTTGGTGAAGGTGAAGCGGTGGAGTCCTCGGGAGACTGTGAATGAACGGGTGCGGAGGTGGATTGGGATTGGGGAGCATATTGTGTGCGTGCTACAAGCTGTGCAACGCTCTCACTCGGTGTAATAGCGAATTTCATCTGGCTTTCAGGCACCTGCGTGTAGACATGGGGTGGCGGCGCATCCGAAGGGGTGGAGTCAGGTTGTGGGGTGAATTTCACAGCAAACGGATTCAGGAAGGTACGAGCAGGCTGTGTGGCGGCGGCGGCGCGCTTTTCCTCGCTGTGGCATCTGGAGGCGGCTCGTTACTAGTGGTGGCATTATTCTCAGTATGACGCGTTCTGGGACGCGTATTGCGCGACTGGTCAGGTTGAGAGACCTCAGAGGTCAAGGGGTTGGCACGTGAGAAATTGATGGTATCATGCCGGTCGGTCGGTCCCCCCAAGAGATCCTTAAAAAATTTTTTTGGAAGAAAGTTTGTGGGACTTCCTAGGACCTCAAGAAGTCTCCAGAATCACTTACTTGCAAGTTTTTGACCTCACGCGGCCCCCGTTGAGAGTATAGTCCCGAAAAGGAAATGATTGACAGGTGGCAGTGCTCAGCTCGGCAGGCAAACCAACCATTTGAACCAAAAATCTGGTGTGTTTGGCAATGAGTTGAGTACAGTGAGCTATAAACTGTAGACTGAGATTACATGTAATGAATACACATTCATAAAAGATTCTGTGGGGGATTTCAAGCTCATAATGCCAACATCTTCTCTAGTTATCTACACCAAACATCCCGCAAACAATGTCTGATGTGTCCAAGCTGTCCCACCAGTCTGAGAAACATTATGGTGGCTCAAAGCTCATATGTTTGGACTCAAGCCAAGTAAATCACACAAAAGCAATGGAATTTGTGCCCCTTACGCTAATTGAACCACGTGAGAAATAGCCTTACGGGGATTGATGCCATCACCCGGTGATTGCCGTGGTCGGTCGGTCCCCCTGGCCAAGGCTTAAATACAAAATTCGGCATGATATGCTTAATTATTTTTTTGCCAACCCCTTGTCAGAGGTTCTCTTCATAGCAAAAAGACGCGTCTTGTGCGTGTAGAGAGCGTTTGCAGAGAAAGAGGCAGGTGAGGAAAGCCAAGTCACAGCCACACTTGCCATTTCGGGCTTGTCCTCCTCGTCATCGTCTCCATGACACAACACTCAATGCTCCCTCAAGGATAGCCTCAGCGACTCCAAACTCAGGGTGCCTATTCGGTGACCTACTCCCCCTCCCTGTCTCGCTTCATTTCCCATTAAATTCAAAAATGCGCCCACAGGAACAAAAATGGTGTCTCCACCAAAGTCAGTCATTTGTGGGAATTCGATGCGTCTTAGGGACGGTTAACAAGGTCGGGGAAGTGTGAGGACTTCCATGGCCGATATCTGTTGCTTTGGCTGTTCTGGATACCTTCGATGTGGTGCGTTTATTTTTGCAAGGCCAGATCTCGAAGCCTCAACGATGCTGTTTCTAGACGTCTCCAATGACTTCCTCAGCCCTCCAGTACAGATATCAGGACTCCACCTCACTTTCTGTGTCGTCTTTTTGGATGGACATTCATCCTGGTGTCTTTTCATGTCCTTTGTGTGTCTATCGAATGAAGCTCCTTTAGTGCATGATCGCAAGACTGAGCAGTGCCAGCCGTACCTGAAAATCGGCTCAAGAGTGTTATGTGTACGCTAGGAGGGCTGTGGTGTATGGCCTGAGCATTGGGGGATTGAATGCTTCGACCTTCGAAGGTGAGTGAAGTTTATTTGCCGTTCTGTTTTTGCCGTGCCTATCCCTCGCTCCGGTGTATACCCTCTCTCTCTTCATCGTCTTCCTCTTTCATCTTCTGCTACGGTCGCTTCTCGTTCCCGCCCCCTGCGTTCACCTACCTTCAGAGTTGCTCACGGAATACAATTCCCAGCTCCTCAGCTTGGTTTGCATCTGCGACGGTTAACGATGGACGTTGGTATGTGAATACACAATACACTTCTCAGTTCTCTCTCCGTATTGACTGTTTCTTCCCGTGATTTCTTGAGGTGTGCCCTTGCAATGGTGGCCTCAAGTGGACGATGGATCAAAGCGGTCGGAGTCGTTGAAGGGCATACCCAGGGTGAGTCTGTCCTTCCGTAATATCAACTAGCTTCCGATTCTTACTTGTCCAGCAGAAGTACTCCGAAGTCATCCAGTGCATATGTGCGTTCCTTCGTATCTCATTCGCTCCGATTCCGGACTAATTATTTGCAGTCTCTCCGTTACGACCCGTATCCGTCACGACGAGTAATCAAGCTTCAAGGTACGCTGACTCTGCCATGTTCTTGTTGCTGTGCTGATGCAGAATCTGCAGCACTGAATGTGGCAGACAGTCCATATGCATAAGCTCGAGGTAAATCCATTTTGGCGCGCCGTGTGCGTGCGCGCGGCTCATGGACAGTGCTTTACACGGGGAGTGCCCATAGATAACTTTACTTCGGACCGTAGTAGTTTAGCTCGAATATGATTTGATTTCGTGTGTAATTTATAAAATGTGCTGCAGCTGGTATGGTGCGAGAAAAAAAGCAGCCTAGTATTCGGCCAATATCTCGTCAATATTCCGCCAAAACACCCCGGATTGGCGAAATATTGGCGTGACGCTATTTTGTCAATATTTTGCCGATATCCTGCCAAAACACCTTGTATTCGCCAAATACTCACCGCCAAAAATTCGGGCCAAACTCCGGTGAATCGATCCAAATTCGCATCTAAGCAGCTCGGCTCTGGGGCGTGGTGATATTTTCGAAGTTCGTATGAATCGTTGGAAAACCGAGAAGCGAAAGCAAGAGAGTCGAAAACATTGTGCCACCGTTGCGGAGTCAAGCCGAAATTGGACTGGTTCCTTACGCCACTGCTTCGCATGGCAATACTCGTCCACAGTTTGTTAGTGTTTTTTATGTGTTCCGTAAATATCCGAATCGCCGATCCTACTAAGCGAACGTATCTGCACACAATTGCCTTTCCTCCATCCAATCTCACAACACTAGTTTGACGACGGTGTAATATATCTATCAGTACAATATTAGAACACGATTAACACGATTATGCCTTGCCTCCCCTAGATGTGTCTCGTTTGCTGAAGAAAATCAATTCAGAACCTGCGTTTGCATTCGTTTCATTCGTAATCGTCAAATTTTATACATATTGATCGTCTATTACTTTCTCTTTTTTTTTTTTTTACTCCTCCTTCTCCTTCTCCAAGTTTCCTCAGAAATTCCAGTACTAGCCTGACAGACTCCATTCCGACACTTCTCAAAAAAATTAGAGACTGCAGTAAACAACCCAAAAAAAACGTACTTGAACATTATAGATTATAAATTATTTTCATTCCTTCAGATTCCAACTTAGAGAATGCTGATTCGATGGTGTCACTCCACTGTGATTGTTCTTCGGAATTGCTGTCCAATCGGAGAGATTTAAGGAAGTCGGAACGTGTAGAAATCGCGTTATAAAGGTTTAAAAACCAGTTGTCGTCCGGTACGACGGTGAATAATTCGATTTCGAGGTATTGGACGTGTGGAATGATTCGAATGTTGGTGAGGACGGATATAGTTGAGGCAATTAAAGTGTCATTGCCATAAAGCTTTAGGGTTGCAAGGACGGGCACGACCTGCAATAAAAGTTCGATATCTGTTTCCACCCAATATTCATCGTCCGATTCTGCTTCAATGCAAAGATTCTCGAGCGAGGATGAAGATCGCTGCAGAAAGTCTGCGAGTCGCGCTATCTGGTTATGTCCAAGAGTTATGTTCAACTCTTTCAGTGTCGGTACCGTTAAATATGCCAGCAGACGCGACATATCTGTACGTTCCGATGTGAGAGAGATATTTGTGATACCGCAGTATGTCCAAGGGAGGTCCAATATCGGTTGTTGTCTGTCGTAGTCGGCAACCATATCGATATCCAAAGATGTAAGGTTAGGCGAGCTGGATAGAACAGCTAGCATTTGCTTCGCCGTTACAAATTCTCCAGGGTTGTTCATTTCAAAGCGAACAGTGCTGAGATGAGGAAGGATGTCATAAAATATAGACATCAGGATAGTGGAGTCGAAAGTAAGGCTGGCAATGCGGTTTCGGATGTTATGGAAGAAGTCGAAAAAATAAGGGGGAGGGATGATCTTGTAAGTGATAACGACAAGATTGAGATGTCGAGACCGTGCTCTATTCAGCCAGACGGTGTAGAATTCGATATCATCAACGGTGATGGAATCGGATACGGCGAAAGAAAGATTCGTCCATAATTGGGGTGTGTCAAAGGCAACTGCTTGCCAAGTTTTGCAGACACCGGATAGACGAAGTGGTTCCGTAAAACGGACGCAATTGTGGGACCTGTATATTACGATGATGAATATTTCCGATATCAGTTCAGTTGGAAGAGTAGATATGTAGTTAGACATTTGTTGAAGTTGTTTTCCAGAAGAAGTTAAGCGTTTGGAAACGCGTAGACCCTCCACGTGTTAGAAGAGGCGGTGTTTCGGAAGAACCCGTTAGAGACCGTTTATTTTAGAGCGTCCTTCTTACTTTGATTCTTGTCCTCTAACCTGCGCAACATACATTCTTTACCTCTACTATGTTGGATCAACATCTCTCCCAGACGCTCTCGGAGGTCGCCACTTGTCTTGAAATCGTCTGAGGCTTATCAGCTTCGCGTTAGCCACGGCAACATCTTCTAGCCTAAATATTACCGCTGTCTTTCAAAATAACGTCCACAAAGAACTGAATATCATGAAAGAAGACTATGTTGGTGATCTTACTGACCGCGAGGTCAATTTGGTATGTGATTTATGTTATATGGGTTTACGCTGGACTTTGAATGTTGGTTGGCTCTCGATGTACACACCGTTATTGCGGAACTGGTAAAGGGCATAATCTCGATGGTGACACCTGCTCCGGGTGCAGGCCTCGTCGAACTCCACATCGGCCCTGCGTCCAATCGCTTCACGCGTGAGCTTGCTCGTGTCAACAGCGTTACTACGCTTGCAGAGTACGTCCTCTCCGACTTCCCCCCTCACCAGGCGAGGATAAGGGCGACACGCTGCCCAGCCGTGCGTCGTGCACGTCTGCAGTTGTGCATTCCATCGCGATCATTATCGAGCTCATACGGAAGAATAACAGCGACTACTTTAAGCCGTACCTCTTCCACAGTCTGCGCAACCGCCTCATCCAAGTGTAGCAACATCGGTCAACGAAGATGGGGGCCGTGAGACTCTTGAGCTTGCGCTGCGTGAGATGGTCGATCGTATAGGAGTCGTATATCTCGGCGCGCCAGTCCCTCCGAGGGAAAGTTATGGAAAGACCTCGCTCCGGCCAAGGTCGACCAGTGCACGGTTAGTTGCCTGATTTCCCTCTTATATTGTGCTAACGTATGCGTAGGCCATCCTTGAGACATACTTGCAGGCACTTGTTAATCTGCCCGTCAAGAACAACAACGAGGTAATTGCGTTCTTCACGTCCGACATTGCAGCCCGTTATGCAAGCGGGGCATAAGGAGGGCTATTTGACCAAGCGCGGCAAGAACTTTGGCGGCTGGAAGACCCACTTCTTTGTGCTACAGGGCCCTGTACTCGAGTACTACTGCGTGCGTTTCATTTCTTTTTGGTTACAAAATATTAACTACTTTTCAGGATGGTGGCGCGCATCTGGGCTCGATCACCGTAGCTGGGGCGCAAATAGGTCGTCAGCAGCGCACCATGCAAACTCTGAGTAAGGGTACTATCCGGACATACAGAACGGGACGCCGGGATGGAGCCGCAGGACGCATTTGCCCGAGTAGCACCGGACGCGGGAGGGACCCGCAAAGGGGTTCCAGCCGACTCTCAATAAGGTTGTGTCGTCACTTATTGCGCTGTTGCATCCCCAACCGCCTGAGTGGAAGGCAAGGAAGTGTGGATGAGATAGCTTACATCGCACCTCGGGATTAGATTGTAGTACCACAATCTAATCTAGGTGCTCCTGGCACAGCCTCCAGGCTCTTCTTCCGTGAACTCGACATCAAGACTAGCAAATGTTCTTCCTGCTCGTTCCCGTCCACTTCAACGCGTTTTCTGAACACCCAAGTCCTCCGCTTGCTTGATTTCTGTGCTGCCTAAGTCTCCAGTTCTCTGGCTTTACTGGATCTTGTTCTTTCACAAACCACTACAGTCTCCACCGTCTTCTTTCGACCCAGACAGGATGTCTGTGAACGACCAGAAGACTCGTACTTCCGTTTGTGGGCCCACTTTCCTCCTCCCAGTGGATCTCAACTTTCGCGCTTACCGCAAGACGCCGTCTGAGCTCGTCGTTGCGGACGACATGTTTCTGCGCGAGAAGAACGCGGACAAATTGCCAACGAGACGAGCTTACGACTCCCCAGAGCGTACGAGGCGGCTGCCAGATCCTTTGCTGGGGTAGACAATCGGGATATCGGTACCCACCTCACGCCCTTCTTTTACGATTTAGATGAAGAGAAGGTACTGCCCGTGGCCTTGAAGGATGCCGTGGACGCGGATGCCAGCCCGACGACAAAACCCGCCCGCGACCGTCTGTCCAATGGGCAAATGAGTAGGCACGTTGTGGACCAAGAACCACTCGCGAGTCGCGCATGACGCTCACTCCTACCACTTCCTCGAATTCTAATTCTACGTTTCCTTCCTCCGACTCGGCGTCGCAGGTTAAGGAAGACTTAGTAGAGCCTGTTGTCCCGCACAAAAATGGCAGTAATGGCAGCAAACGTCCTCGCGCGACACGCAGCATCTTCGACAAACTCAACATCTCGTAGCTGGCGGAGCATCGTTGAGGACGCTCCGAACACCGCGTCCGCCCAAAAACGGCAGCAATGGCGGCAAACTTCCTTGCGCGACACGCAGCATTTTCGGCAAACTCAATATCTCCATGCTGAACAGTAGCCGGCGGAGCATCGTTGAGGACGCTCCGAACACCGCGTCCGTGTTATTCGGCACAGTATGTACACAGCACGACCGCGCGATGTTTCTGTCATCCTGTCATCCGCACTTACGTGGCCCGTCCAGACCGCGTTCTCGCCCTTCATCGCCGTGGCGCGGCACCCCACTATCATTCTCCACACCGACACTTCCGACGCAGAATCCGTGTCCGTCAAGAGGAGCGGGGCGCCGTCGGGGACGACGTACTTCTGTGCCTCCCTATCCCCAGCAAGGATCTGTGCCGTTCGCTGACAGAACGCTGTCTTTTGAAAAAACCGATTCAAAGGTCAAAATTTCGGGCCCAATAGGTGGGACGCCTATCCCTGCTGGTTACAAACTCGGAGACAAGGATACTTTTGCTCTTGACGCTTCCGCCGCTGCTGCGGCTAATGATCGACGAGAAAAGGCTAAGAGCCGGTCCTTCTTGGGGGGTTTTGGGCGGTCTGGAGGCAGTACATTTTTTTTTCCAGAGTGTCAATCTTGTTGGCTCATTTTTTTTTAGACAATAAGGCGGAAAAGTCGCACACTCCAGTGATAACCTTTATTCCTCGAGCAGTGTTTGAGGTAACACTTGACGAGTCGCTGGACGTTGCGCAAATCGCCAACCTGCCGGTCATTGTGTTCCGTTGCATTCAGTATTTGGAAGCCAAGAAGGTGGACCAGAAAAAATAAATCTATCGATTGAGTGGCAGGTCTGCCGTGATCAAGAATCTCAAGCACCGTTTCAATATGAGTAAGAGCCGATATCACCTCAGGTAGAATTGATTTTCAACGTTTCATTTTCTACGTAGAGAGGGACATTGATCTCGTAGGCTCCGACGAATACTGGGACCCGCATGCGATCGCTGGACTTCTGAAGAGTTTCTTGAGGGAACAGCCTGCCAGCATCCTCACGCACAACCTTCATCTTTGTTTCCTGTCGATTATCGGTATGTGATATGCAACGTTGGCGCCGCCTTACTGACGCCAATTTGACAGAAGTTGGTCAAAGCGTATTTTATTGATTTATTCAGATAGTATCTATTTGTTGTTTCTTTGTTTTTTTCCTCCTCATTTTTAGTTAAAATGCATAATATTGCAAGGAACTATGTCGTCATAACATCATACTAGGTATCATTGTCGGTGCATTATATTCAGCATCATTAACGAAAGACTAGGGGGACCTGCGCGTCGTTGTTTCCTCCGTCGTGTGTAACCATTATTTTTTCTCTTGCGTTTTTTCCGTCCCACCGAACCTTGATACTTAACCTCTTCCTGCTCAATGATCTACTAAGGTTATAACCTCTTTAGTTTATATAACAGACGGACTGACATTTTGACTATCCATCTTTTGACTATTAAAGAACAATCAAATAAACAATAAAATGAAATGCAATGACATACACTAGTTCACCCATATATTGCTTTTTAAAGGGATGATTATTTTTGCTATCGGAGGATGTAATCTTTCTTCTACTCCGTTTCTGAGTAGAAATATCAATACCACAATAAAGCAAGAAATTATAAGGTAATATAAAATAACTCACTCAGCCGAAGGAATAGATGATGTGTCCACAACTTCTGCGTTTTTTCGAGGTATTTAAAAAAAAAAAATCAGAAAAAAAGATAATATGAGAATATGAAAGGGAAAGAATGAGGCAAGAATACGAAAAAGCACCGTTAAATATTACAACGGATACGAGTGAGTCATATAGAAAACTGTCAAAGATAGATATCTAGAATACCTCTATTTAAATTTCGACACCATATGATCGTATTGAATATATTAAGAACGTATAGAATTCAAGAAGGAAGTAAGAGTCATAATATAAAAATACTAATTCGAATACAAGGTAGCACGGACAAAATAGCGTAGGTATTGTATCACATGTCGATTAGATTGTAGCATAATTTTCTACATTCTAATGTAGAACAGCATGGCCAGAAACACCACAGCATTAAACCACTCGTCCATGCACTCAATACCAAGACTTCTCCAAAGGTTGTTTTTGTTTGTTCTCATTCATATTGACGCGTTTTGGGAGTGAATCTACAACTGCAAATACTAGTATGATACGGCATGATATTTAACCGAGTCATATAGAAGAATGTCGAATATAGATATCTAGAATATCTTTTTTCAAGTATCATTCTCAAGGTGATCACATTAGTAACCGATAGAATTTAAGAAGTATTCAACCGAGTCACATAGAAGACTGTCATATATACATATCTAAAGTTCCAGGTGATCGTATTGGATACATTTTTAAACCGATAGAATTCGAAGAAAGTAAGTAAGAGTCAAGACATCTTTTTTGTTTTCTTTTCAAGAACGAATTGGAAAATATACATGAAGTCTATATAGTATTTTTTAAATATTTTTGCGTTTCGCGTTAACGATATATAGACGACTAGACAGTTCGAATATAGTATTACCGTGATACAGATCAACTGTAGCATTTTTGATCAACTCATCCGTTCTGCTTTTATTTAGTCCACAGTTTAAAAACATGGGTCTTAAGGCCGGTAAGAGGAGGTCGTATGCCATCCATTGCAATTCTCCAATTGTCAAAGATCGTCGATCTAATATTGTTAATAAGTTATTAGGTACAATTAATGATTCACTTACTTTGAGGGTAGAAACCAATTGGTATAGTGATTTCAGAATATTCAATGTCTTCGAATTGATTTGTTGCTTCCAAGAGACAATGCAAATGTTCAGGAATCGATGGGTCTATACCGGCTGAGGACAGGCAATAACGGTATGTTTCCCAAAGCTTGAACCATCCAACAGGACCGGTAGCAGAGGTAAATTCAGATTCAGGTTTGTCTTGTGCCTGAAATTACAATATATAAAAGTTTATAGATACTAGACGAATATAACGCACATATTGTGTCATACCAGGTTCAATCAGTAATACAAGTCCACCTGGTCGTATCATCCGCGCAATTTCAGATAAAAATGCAGGATAGTTGTGAATTCCAGTATGAATAGCGCGTGCATGGATTACGTCGAAATAAGCGTCCTTATATGGCATGTTGGCTACATTTGCATCCCAAATTTCAAATCTATGGGTGGAAGTTTAAATAATAGTGTTATTATATTTGTATAAGTAGACTTGCCGACATCGTGGAGGAACATCTCTGTTCATACAAGGTATGAGCATATATAGAAGAAAAATTATAATAAAAAAACATACCTGTATTGGATTGGAGCTGTATCTACTCCGGTTACATAGACCTATGAGGACATATAATATTGTTCGGTAAATTTATAATTGACAACATACATACAATAGTTCGTCCGCCAATTCAATAGCCCACTCGCCATTCCCAGTACCAATATCGAGTACTCATGTAAATCGTAAGTAATAATAATAATACGAGAAAAGAATAATGAAAGATATACCTTTTCGATACATTCCAAATTGCAGTGTCTCCTTGAATGGTCCAGTATAGATACGGCCGTTAAGAACAAATTTAATCAGACGATGGAAGAGAGTGTATCTCTGACAAGAGTTACTCCGGGTAATAATACAGTATTGCGACGTCGAATACCTTGATTTCATCGTTATCACTAGGTAGCAAATATGTTGGGTTTTGAATATTGAATGTTCGTCCATGAATCTCAGAAAAGAAATCCACATCTTCGATAGAAGTATAGCAATCGTCGTCCTCGTCGGGTTTTGACATGTATGTGGATGAAGGCAAGCACTGAGACAAAGGTCTTATCTATTTTAAATCGATTCAAATCCCGAACCAAAACAAAGTGAAATAATGCTTACCGAAAAAGGAAGACAAAGCTTAACGTATACGTATATACAGTTGCCACCGTTTCAGACATATGATTTTTATATGCGTGGGTTGTGGAACAAAGGTATCAATCACCTTTGTTGCACCTTTGTTTCCGCCTTTGTAGCACCCCCGAAAACAAGGGTGCAACAAAGGTTATTGACACCTTTGTTCCATAATCCTTTCAAATGAGCAGCGGTTAACTTGTCTTCTTTTTTGACCGGTGCAGAGTACTTAGTGCTAGTTGGCTATGTCCAACCCGCGTAAACACATATGGTTCACATATGTGCCAGTCTTTGCCCCTGGTGTGCGTTGAATATAAAAATAATTGTTTTACAGTTCGTACAATTGAGAAACAGTAAATTGTCACATAATGATAGATTCGGGTGAAGAATATAAAATTTACATTTTTTTCTTTTCCCCCATACACTGTTTAAAGAAAAGAAGGACAAGTAAATCATATACAGCGTAGAGCATATTATCAAAATGACGAGAGTTATAGCTTTTATCATATCGTCAGAATAAGTTTCAATGATGTTTAATGCAACATACCTTTTCATTTTCATTTTCCTCTCCTACAAGTGAACGAATTCATGAGTTTATGCATATTTCGATTGAATACGGCGTATACTACCAAGTAAGGATGGTGTTTTCTTGTTCAAGGGCCTAACTGCGTTCTCGATGTCGTCGCCAGTCATTCCATCAAGAATGAACTGTGCAATCTGGTGTGAACGTTCGACGTCTTTCGCTCCGTTACGATGCATATTACGCTTGGGTCGTTTAGTAGTGTGGATAGTCGGTGTGAAGCGATAATTGGGATACATCCGATGGTGCTGTATTTTCTCATAGTCCGCTCTGACGCGGTAGGGCTCCTTTTTCTCGTCAGATAGAGCATTCCAGATTGTAGCGGCGATGATGTTAATATGGCGATGGTCGTTTTCTACCTTTTTGCTAATTATGCCGCTGGCGTTGAATTCAGATCTGGGATAGATCAATGAGTATTCTAGCAATGGCTCAATGTGCATGGAGGACGAACTTGAAGATTATGAAAGCGTTACGCGGGCGCGGTATATGATCAGGACCGTGACGATTAACACGCTTCGGTTGTTTAGATGATATATTGCCGCTAGTATTGAAGGAAGAAATAGACGGCGATGTTTCGGAATGAGGGATAGACTTTGAAGAGGACGTGGTGGTATTGTATTCAGTGGAGATCCCAGGGAAGACAGAAAAATCAGGAATGCTAGGAAAGTTGTAGCCGGCGTTTAAGTTCCAATCGACTGCGAATGCATCTTGGGTCGGAGTATAATAATTTGGGACGTTATGGTGGACATCCGTATACCAGTCGTGTTCGGTGTTATCTGCTAGAGGTAAATTAGTAAATAAATACGTTGAACAAGAGAACAAAGACACCAACAGGGACTGGATTGAGAAACGTTCAAATGGGCAATTTGTTGGGGAAGGATAGACATGGAGAGCGGATTAGTTGTGGGTGATTTCTTGGGATATGGGATTGATACATTGTATGAACTTTATATACCATCTAAAAGTCGTTACGAATACCCGGTAGCTGAAAAAGGAAGGTACTATACCGTCATGATGATGCAAACATTATCCAACATACTTTTTGCCGTAAACTTGCCGAAAAACATGATCCTTGAGTGTAACGGTACGAACCTTATTAATACCTCGAATCCCAACAGTATACGAGTTATATCTAAAAACACCGGTATAAATATCCACGGTTAGGAAAAATGTTTGTATAATTGAATAATTTGTATTCTTACTTAGATTTAGCATACATTCTATTTAAATAAGCTATAAAACAATGTTTAAACCGTGGCTTTACCCAACAGTAAAAATGGGACGGGGATTGATCAAAAAAAAATTATTGTACAAAGGCTACTTCGGGGGTAGGTATTTTGGAATATAGAATACTGTCTTTATCAAGAAGAAATAGTCGTAGAAGTATAATACCAAAACACAGTTTCACAGTGCTCATATCACATTATTCTGTCAAGGTGACTGCTACTGCTGCTGCTGGGTATGCGAATATAAATTTTGCTGCACCTATACCGGTTGTTCCCCCTGCGGTAGCTGTTTCGACCACCCCGACTCGCACCCCTTCCCTTGTCCGGCCACCGGCTATTCCGCTCTAGACACTCAACGTTGTTGCAGTCCTTCATTCGTGCAAAAGTTGTACCCGTCCTTGCCCTTGCAAGTCTGTAACCCGCACTTGCAGCAGTATCGTGGGCTGCCCGTATTTTTCGCCGGCGGTCTGGCCATGCTTCCGGTTGCAGCATCGCTCACGTCCGTCCTGCTTCCGCCGACGTCGATTTCCGCCTCGAACGGGTGCGGCTCCTTGTTTAAAGTGGGTAACTGTGTATACTGTGCGGGGTTGTACGATACCACGTTCGAGACCGCGCCGTGCGAAACCGTGATGGGGTTGTTGCTATACAGTACATAGTCGGGCGGATTTCGAATGTCGAGGCTCGCGATAATGGAGTTGGCTGTCCAGGTGTCGTTGAAGATTTGGTTCGCGGAGGCGGCTGCAGGATCTCCTGTGGAGCCATTGGTCGAGTCCAAGGCAGGGGAAGCTGGTAGCAGCACGTCGTTGCGCTCAAACCCTTTCGCCGACTCTTCCTCGCTCTCGTCTTCCTCAATCAGCGCAGTGTCCGTGTTCGTGTTCACATCCTTTTCCGCAGCGCCATTTTCGTCGCTCACCCCTACCGCCTCTGGTACCCCGTGCTGCACCCCTCGCACCAGCTGTAGAATCATGTCCCGTGCCAATCCTGCGTGTAGCGCGCCCAGCACTAAGTTCCACAGCGCGCGGCTTACCCCGCGTGCTTGCCAGTTCCATACGTCCGGCCCCACGCCGTTATCCCCTCCCACTAGATGTACGGAGAAGTCGTGGTTCAGCACCGCGGGTAGCGTGCGCCGCACAGCCGCGTCAGTGCTCGCGTAGACGTGCGCAGAGTTGGCAGTGCAGACGTAGGTGCAGCCAATAACGAAAAAGGGGCCGGCGAGGTCGTGGATGGTAAACGGGCCGGAACGGATGCAGCCACAGTTAGCGAGGGGCGCGGTGCAGGCGGGGCAGGCGATTCCGTTGAGGACGAGCGGCTGGGGGTCCCAGTAGAGAAAACGGTATGGGGAGGGTGTGTACGTGGAGGTGGCGGATGTAGCGAGGGCGAAGTAGCTTGGGGAGGAAGGGAGCCAGAAGGTTTTCAGGATGGAATAGAGCGAGGGGATGGTATGGGTGGGGGCGCCGTTGGTGGAGTTGGGGACTGATGAGCTTGGAGCCGGGGTGAGATATTCCAGGTGGAACTTAAAAGCTTCTTCCACAGAGGGATCGGTCAGGGATGGCGAATTCGAAGTATCAAGGGCCGCGAGAAGGATATTGAGAAGCTGTTCAGGATTTGAATGTGCGAGCTCGGCCCATTCATTGCGTTGCAGAACAAGGTCAATGACTGACGCATGGGAAAAGGTAACCGGTGCAGACATGCTTTCCGAGATTGGCACCCACTGGTTAATGGAAAAGCTGGTTTGCGTCGGATATGTGTTCAGAATCAAAAATGATTTCGTTTGACGTTTTCCCTCCGGTATCTTCCGACCTTTAAATACTTATTTTGTCTTACGAGTTGTTATATTATAAGAGAGCACATGTTTTTTTTTTTTCATTTCAAAGTCATAGCATATTCACACTGCAACTTATGTGTATATTATTAACGTCTCCCACCTCCTTCTATCAGTGATCCACTCTGCAGTCCTTGACATGGGCTGTAATCTGGTAGCAGCATTCCAACTAATTAAAAAGTTAACAAATATATTAAAATGACGATTAGCCTTTCGAATCAAAACAGCTACCACATACCATTTCTGGGAGGCAGCGGTGATGAGCGTCCACGGTTATTTGGTATGACGGTAGTTCGTAATGTGTCCATGAGATTATCTATATTGAAGATCGGACCTGCCAATACCAAATTAATCAGTAAATGCGCGAACGAGAACGGCACCAAGAGAAGGAAAAGAATGCGCCTCACCATCGAACGTCTCCCTGGGAGGCAGTTGTGTTACAAACCAATTCAGCACTGCCGGCAATCCTACAGGTTTCTTTTCTTTTTCACGCGGAGGTGTCTCGCGTCGAGGTTGCCGCGGTAACGAGTACCGTCTCCGGTCGCGATTGTGCTCGTCCGACCTTAGTCGTTTGTATTCGTTCGGGTTACGATCTGTTAGAATCGGCGGTGGACGTTTATTGTTCACATTCGTGTTGTCATCAGTATTGGTGTTGGTGTTGGCATTGGCGCTGACGAGGGGGTTGTTACCGTTAGAAGGAAGGACGGAGGGAGTGAAGCGTGTTTTGGCAAAGCCGAGGTCGTGGTCGGCGATAGCATCGATCGAGTGGTACATATACCGTTGGGCGAAGCGTTTAATTGGGGGATCTGAATTTAATTCAAAAGGGAGGTTAGACGATTAACAAGTAAAAATGGAATGTATATCAAGGAGAAAGGAGGGAAGCATGTCAGAGGAGAGATGGTGTAGGAGATAATTGGGAGGGTAGATACAGATAAGAAGGAATATGAAGGAGTACATAGAGAAGGGCGAAAAGGACGGGACGGTTAGATTAAAGAAGAAGTAGAATTTAGAAAGGTCTTCGATACAAAGACAATATAGAACGATCCAACAAAACACGCACCGTTCGGATAAATCTCCATCATCCGCCGTTCAAGGTCCAAAACTGCCTCAAGATCATCATACTGGTATTGGGAACGCGACCAGCACTCCCAAATCGGCCTCGCTTCCTGAGGCGTGAACGTCCCAATAACGCGCTCGAATAGCGCATGTGCATCTGAAAAAAAAAATGGTAAGGTCAATACAGTAGGTACTATGCAAAGGAAAAGACTGGAGAATTCCGGGAAGAGATACGTACTATTTTTATCGTTGACGGTAAGTAAAAAGCTGATATGGGCCAAAACGAAAGCGACGTCCGTACCGAACTTTTTCATACCTACTTCGAAAATACGCGAGGCGACAAGTTTCCCATCTTCTAAATTGCAGCGATATTCTGTCATGGCTGCTCAAACTATCAGCATACAAACCAAACGGTATACAGCAAATAAGCTCACCAGCTGCTTCGTAAACCTCCCATCCGACGAAATCGTCTTTTCGTGCTTTTGAAAATATTGCCCGATACACCGTCTGCCCTTGCGTCCGCCGCGCGAACCGCATGTAGTTAATCCACGCATTCGAGTACTGTTTCTTGTGCTCGGCAAGCTCAATCTGGTGCGCAGGGCTCTGCGCGCCGAGACCGGGTACTGTCAGGAGGCTATTATTTTCCTCCTTGATGTCGTTTTTATTCGGTTCTGCGGAAATAGGGGGAGCCACGAGGGCCGCGAGACGCATGAGATTGGAATGCAGAACACCGAGGAAGCGTTCATATACGTCATGCACTGTAGAGAAGTTTTGCTGGTCCTTTTTAAGCTCAGACTTCTCTAGCTGCTCGACATAGGCATAAGTTAGAACAAAGCTGGAGATAGATAGTTAGTAAATGTCGAAAATCCAGATAGAGGGCATACCTTTCTGGGCTAGCTTCGAAACCGGCTTTAAGGAGAGATAATGCGTCGTTGTTCTTCCCAACAGAAGCAGTCCAGAAGTACGCCATGAACCTACATTGATAAGCCAATGAATAAGAAAAGGATAGAAGAAACCTACCATATTTCAGGATAGTATCGCATGCGGATAACAGCTTTGCGGTACGCCTTCTCGACGCGGGAGATCAGGATCGCGCGGTCTTTCTCTTCGAATTCCAAAGGGTTTCCCTCCTCCCATTTGAGGTATGCCTTCCACCGTCCGATGAGTTGGCGCTCTTTCGTAGAGAATGTCGCCGGAGCGGGGAGAACAATGCCGCTTCCGGCGCTGTTGTCCAACCCTTGGAGGTGGACGTTGAGTTGGCGGAGCACCGTTCGAGCCTGCATGTGCGCTGGCGAAAGTTCGTTCATAAATTTCTTGGCAGTGACCTTGTTAAGGCCCATCTCGAATACCTCGAGTTGTGTCCACAACTGGTCGACGTTATCAAGTGGAATCTGCACGGCACGGTGGTATATCTTGCGAAGCGCGTCCATCTTTTGCTGGGTTTCCCATACGTTGCTGGATTTCGTTGCGTTGAGAAACTGAATATATTCTGCCCAAATAATCCCGCTATCGCGATCCTGACCGATGTGGGCGAGAGCAAAGTCGTACGCTTTGCGCATAGTGTCGTGCGCTTGCAGTCCGACATTCATGTGTCGCACATAATTGATATAGAACTTCCACAGTTCGACGGAGGACGAAGTTATGAGAAACTTGTTAAGAA